>JAKCPI010028767.1:0-12152 GCA_023213315.1 Euborellia annulipes | reverse complement strand
ATATGAAATATATAGGAGAGAAAGTATTGCGATCATGTCAAAAATTCGATGTCGAGATTTTGATGGATATACATGTTTTGAGGTCCCCTGAGTCCAAAAAAAGTGGGTCCCGCAAATTGGTCTGTCTGTGTGTGTGTGTGTGTGTATGTATGTGTGTGTGTGTGTGTGTGTGTGTGTGCGTGTGTCTGTATGTGTGGACAGATTTTTAGCATGAAGGAATTGAGCTACCGGATTGAAATTTTATATTTAACTTAGGTACCTTCCCACACGCTCAAAATAAGCTTTTGAACAAAATCGGCCAAAAAGTACTAGTACTTTACTGATGTACTTTTTCAGTTTTTTTCGATTTTCTCAAAATTCCCTCCAAGGATTTTTTTAAAATTCAAAAATCAATTATTTTTTAGATGCTCTTTAAAATGTATATTCTCATTTTGCCGTTGAAATCTTCTGAAGACCACTTTACTCTTGCTCTTCATAGGAAAGATAGAAATGGTTGCCATGGTAACGGAATTTAAATCTTTTTCTTTTTATTAGATTAAAAATCAATTATTATTTAAATTCCCATTTTTTTTAAATTTATTTGTGTCTTTAATTGTTTCAAAGAAAACATATATGTCTCTCTCTCACTTGCAAACATTATCGCCTCTCTCTACTCTTTTTAAATTCCCTTTCCACCTTATCTTCGCATAGAAACAATGTTAATTTCCTATAGGGATTTGTATGTTAATTTCGATTCAAAAGGGGGTCCCCTTTAGAACTTTTTAGGCATTTAAAATTTTTTTTCCAATTCTTATGAAATTTTGTATTTATTTACGATTCTATATTGTGTATAAAATGTCCAAATATGAGATTAAAATTTTGAAAAATAACCATAGTTTATTTCAAGCAGTCAACATTTAAAATGCAAGTTTGAAACTAAGGTGCTATCGGAAACTAAATATATCTCGACACAAAAAATCTGGTGTGACCAGCACAGTGCGCAACTTTCTCTTACCGAAGGGTAAGAGAAAGTTGTGTGCTGCGCCAGTCACACCAGATTTTTTTTTTCATTCACATCATCAGCATCAAGAAATTAACGAAAAAAAAATTAATTTTATCAACCAAGGGCTCGCATAATGAGCAAAACAAATTTTAAAAGAATGACTTGCTTAACGAGCGACTGGCGAGGAGAGAGGAAGTCCCGGATTGTGCACATATTACATCAAACTGCGTCAAATTTTGCCCTGGTAACCACGAGGCGGATATAGTTTTTACTTTCTCTTACCTATGTATATATGTAATATATATATAGAGAGAAAGTATTGGATTCATGTCAAAAATTCGATGTCGAGATTTTGATGGATCTTCAAGTTTTGAGGTCCCCTGAATCCAAAAAAGTGGTTTTCGCGACATGGTCTGTCTGTGGGTGTGTGGGTGTGTGGGTGTGTGGGTGTGTGGGTGTGTGGGTGTGTGGGTGTGTGGGTGTGTGTTCAATTTTAAGCATGAAGGAATTGAGCTACGAGGTTGAAATTTTATATATAAGTTAAACACCCCCCGGGACCGGAAAAATAAGCTTTTAATCAAAATCGGCCAAAGAGTACTAGTACTTTACTGATGTACTTTTTCAGTTTTTTTCGAATTTCTCAAAATTTGCTCCAACGATTTTTTTTAAAATTCAAAAATCAATTATTTTTTAGATGCTCTTTCAAATGTATATTCTCATTTTGCGATTGAAATCTTCTGAAGACCACTTTACTCTTGTATTTCATAGGGAAGATAGGAGAAATGGTTGCCATGGTAACAAAATATAAATATATTCCCATACTTATAAATTTTACATCTGAATTCATATGTTCCGTACTGTCGGGAACTAAATATATGTCGACACAAAAAATCTAGTGTGACAAGCACAGTACACAACTTTCGATTACCGAAGGTAAGAGAAAGTTGTGTGCTGTGCTTGTTTATTTAGAAATTATGAAAACGAAAAGAAATTAAATTTTTTATTTTGCTGTTGACGTTTTGAGAGCAAGTCGTCTCTTCATCTGAATAATCAAATATATAACATTTGGTGGGAGCTCGCTGGTGTAGCGGGCTAGGGTTTTTTTTTTTTTTAACATTCACACTTTTTTCTCATTCACACTCACATTCACAGACATCTAAGTGGCTTAAATAAAATCATCCGACTGCCTGAGGTCCGAACCCGCGACGTTTGGTATACGAGGTTAGCACGCTAACCTATACGCCAAGCCTCGAGGGCGCGGGCTAGGGTGTCGTCTTATATAAAGAAGATCCCTGTTCAAATCCTTGGCGTGGGGGATTTTTTCATTAAAATAAAATATTTATTTAAGCTTAATGTAAACGAATCCTCAAGCAGGCACTGGATTGGAATATAGGATTTTCCACAATAGCCCCCAGGCAACTCTACGAGGAGAGGGAGTTGCTGTGACCTCCCATCCTGTGGAAGGGATGTAAAGAAGGTTCCCTCTCAGTGATGCATTCTTCGAAAGGAGTAGGCTACACGCCGGTGCCGAGGGAGTCCCTCCTCAAATTAGGACATCCTCCATGGCATAGAAGAGGTTGGATATAAGGAGCCGGTTGGAACCAGAAATAAGGATTAGTTCACTAGCTAGAAATGTTCGCAGGAGGTTCTCTGGACCCCCCTGCAGCTGGCTTGGACCCGCCTGTGTTAACCTTCGCCTTTTCTTAATTATGAGAACCCGTGGCGCCCGCCTTTACATCTAGACAGGGGGGCTTCGCCCCCTGGACCCTTCATCTGGCTCGGGCCCGCCTGCGGCGGAATCTCGCCTTTTCTTAATTATGAAAAGAAAATTATTATTATTCCATTCCAATTCAGTGCCTACTTGAGGATTTGTTTACATTCATGGAATACAAAATATTTCTCTATACATTTCCTATGGGAGAAATCGTAACTTCAAGAATTAATAACTCAAAAAGTTATGGGAATTTCGGGATGAAAATAATTTTCCTGTAATCCCGACAATATGCATATAAAATTTCATTTAAAAATTTTGTCTAAATAAAGCGTTACAGACAGACAGACGGACATTAGCAAATTATAAATATAGATTCTATTAGAGTTTTTCTTTCTGCACAAATTGACATCACATTTATCCTGAATCTGATTACCCGTTCGGATTCTACAGTGGTTTAAACTTTCAAATTTGAATTTACCGCAGCGATGATACGAAAAAATAAATGGTGAAATCTTTAGCAGAAGAACTATTCTCTCTAACCGTATATTCAACATAATTATAAGACAGAGGAGTTATTCAAGCCGCTAACTTTTTCATGCATGCTTCCCTACCCGGACACTTTACAGTGCAGAATTTAAGAAAATGAATTTAATTCATTGAGAGAAAGCATGAAAAATCCCAAGTTATTTGAGATAGAAATTTAGAATCGACTTATTCTTAAACAACAAAATAGAGACATTTGTTTGTTTTTTTAATAATTGTAGAATCAAGCAACGAGATTTTAAACCATCTCACATCACCATTGGGGATAAAAAAAAATAAATTTAGCAGAAAAAAAAAAAACTGTTTGAAAAGGGCCAAGAGTCGAGTGCAGCTCTTGACTTGAATTAAATATTGATTCGTTGATTGAACACTAAAAAAGAGAAGGGGTGGGGGAATATCAGGGGAGGGGGGGGAGTTAATCAACCTCCGAGATGAAAAGATGCTCATGATCCTCATACAACTTCTTTCTTTTCTTTCTTTCTTTTATATCTATTGAGTTATTTTCACCAAACTCTCTCTCATTTATACAACTTTCGGCCGGAGGGGGGGGGGTGTAAAGGCCTATGTGGTAGAAAGAAAGAAAAAAGAGGAGTTGAAACTATGTTAAAAGAAGAAAACTTTAAAACTCTTTCTTTTTTTTTTTTTCTTTATCAATACGAAATTTCTTATTTTGTATGGTTTTCCGAACATACAAGAGCAATTTAGGATTTCTCCCTTTCTTTGGAACTTTTTTTTTTTTTTTAAGATAAATCCATAAATTAGATGAAGAAAAAAAGAAGAATTTTGATTTTAAAATTAAAAAAAAAAAAAATGTTTTAAAAAAAAGAGTATTCAAAGGATTAAGCCTTCATAGGTATATGGATTAAATGCTGTATATGCGTCATTCTACAAAAATGAGTAAAATTTGGGGTCGAATTTCAAATGCACACTTTGTAAGTTTTATAATTATATTTCAATTGTTTTTAATGCTTTTGATATTATAAGGAATTTTTCAATGCGGTTTTTTTTTTTTTAATGAATTAAATTCATAAGAGATTATTGGGACATCGAGCTATAATTTTTTTAATGACTTATTAAATAAAGGGTCGGACTAAGCCGAGCGCACAACTTTGCCCATCCACTACTCAAGAAAAAAATATTTGTCCCCCCCCCCTAGAGCCCCCCTGATGGTCAGATGAAATTGTACTGCCCTGAGTCAATTATCACATTAGGCACAAAAAAAAAAAAATAAATAAATATATTGTATTGGTGATAGAAGAAGGAAAAAAGTTGATCTTGAACAGAAAACTTTTTTCCCTATGTTATATCCTAAATTAATTTTAATACCGGATACAATGCAAAATATATGTATATGAAGACCAACAGCAGCTCCGAGGATGGCTTTAACCAAAGCCGAAACGTCAGCTGTTGAAATATATTTTTAAAGAAAAAATTCTGGCTGCATTTTTCTTCAAACTTTCATTCCTGATACAAATTCCATCAGCCATAAAATACCCTTATACTAATGGATTTTTGAATTTAAAAAAAAAATCGTTACAGCGAACTTTGAAAAATCAAAAAAGACTGAAAAAGTACATCAGTAAAGTACTAGTACTTTTTGGCCGATTTTGTTCAAAAGCTTATTTTCACGGTCTCGGGGGGGGTGTTTAACTTATATATAAAATTTCAGTCTCATAGCTCAATTCCTTCTTGTTTTAAATTGAACAATCACCCACCCACACACAGACCATGTCGCAAAAACCACTTTTTTGGACTCAGGGGACCTCAAAACGTGTATATCCTTCAAAATCTCGACATCAAATTTTTGACATGAATCCAATACTTTCTATAGGCCTATATTAACCTATATAGAGGTAAGAGAAAGTAAAAAATTCAAGCCATTTAATTATAACAATTAAATAATTAAATCCCTCTAATATAAAATGATAAAAATGGTTATATAATTAAATTTTCTTTTTTTTTTTACAACATATGTTAAAAGTAAGATGAGGATTCGTCAGAGGCAGGTCTCAGGCAACTGGAGTGAGGCGAAGACCCACGCCTAGGGACACGAAAAAAAGTATCGATACTTCCTGGTATCGATACTTTTGTTTCGATACTAGTACTTTTTTACTCGATACTTTTCTTTCGATACTTTACTCATATGAGTACTTGATTGCCGGTATCGAATGAAAAGTACTCATTTAAATATCATTTTTTTTTTTAAGTTTTTTCGGCACCTTAGGCCATATAGACAGACTTTAAACGTTATATAAATATTTTAATTGCGATTCTGCCAAAGAATATCACATATTCTTTTTTCTCTTGATATAAATAGTAAGTTGATATATAACAAAAGGTCGATATTTGTGGGATTGACTTTATTCCATCATATTCCTAATAATTATTTATTAATAATGGAAAATTTGATACTTTTTAATAAAAACCCTTTCATTTAATAACATTAAATTTTTAATTTAATTTTTTTTGTATTATTGCAAACTGTAATTACTAAATTTAAAAGTGCGCAAATATTACATAGAAAGGCCAATATATAAACTAATAAAAATACTGGTCGACAAGGTTTTCTTCACAAGAAATCTGATTAGTGAATTTAGTACATTTTTTTATAGTGAATTCAGATATGTAGTTAGAATTTTTCCATAAGCCGTTTAGAGCACTTTTTCTATTAAAATATTTTTCTATATATCCCTAAAACTGAGCCTGATGGGGGAAAAACTGAAATTATATTTGAATTTATGAAAAATATTTCTAGAATCTCATATCTATTGCCATATATCTTTATTCTTGTGAAAGAAAAAAAGTTCATTTTTGTCGACCAGTGAAAATGGACAGACTTCTATTTTGGCGAAATCCGTATTTTGGTTGAGAAAGCCCCGTCCTCCTGGTGGTCATTACTTTGTGGAAAATGGCATACCAGTATACCGCATTGATCTTCCGTTGGGCCCTTTGAACGACGTCAGGAGCCTAAGATGCCGAAAAACTTAAAAAGATGAAAAATACTCATTCTTTAAAAAATACTCGATACTTACTGGTATCGATACTTTTCATCCGATACTTTTTAGTATCGATACTTTCCTTTCGATACGATACCAAGTACAAGTATCGATACTTTTTTTTCGATACCGTATCCCTACCCACGCCAAGACTAGTCTATCATAAACGCACATTTGTCATCTAATCAAAATACAGATGGCAACTGTTACCCTAATTATATAGAAGATACTTATAAGTAGGGCTGGACGGTAATGGATTTTCATTACCGACCTCGATAATGAAAAAAACCGGTTTTTCTCGAAAGTCGGTAAAAATTTTTTACCGCCCGCGGAACCAAAGTTTGCCGCCGCGAACATTTTTTTTTTTTTTGCGGAACCAAAATTTTTCCCAGGCCGAAAAAAATATTTTACCTTTTTTTTAGAGAGCCAATTTTTTGCCGGAACATTTTTTTTTTTTAGAGACGCCAATTTTTTGCCGAAACATTTTTTTCCCCCGCTGAACCAAAATTTTTCCCCGGCCGGGAAAATATTTTACCTTTTTTTTAGAGACGGCAATTTTTTGCCGCCGCGGAACCACAATTTGGTTTGCCGCCGCGGAACATTTTTTTTCTCGCCGAACCAAAATTTTTTACCGCCCGAAAAAATAGGTTTTTACCGACTTTCGAAAAAAAACCGGTTTTTATCGAATTAGAGGTTCGTTACCGCGTTTTCGGTAAAAAATTTTTACCGGTTTTTACCGGTAAACCGGTTTACCGTCCAGCCCTACTTATAAGAATTGATATTGGATTTGATCGTAGCGCCTCTTTTAGAACACCCTGGACTGTCCAGCCACCTGGCGGCTGACTGACTAACAACTTGGTGACGACGTCCGTGATGTGGCGCCACTCACGGACTTCCAATGAACTAGATCCATTCATGTTAATAAAATTGAATCTTAATTATTATGGGAATTGAGGATATTTTCTAAGAAAGAAAAACTTGCATTTATGCTCTGATTGTTGCGCACCCACCTGATGGAATGTTTTTTTTTTTTTTTTTTTATTTTAAAAACATTCACACTTTTTTCTCATTCACACTCACACTCACACACACATTCACACAGTCTTTTCGGCAACTTAGGCCATTTAAGACTTTGACGATAACCGTTGTAATATAATATTATCTATTATGGGTTCAGGCATTTCTATTTAAGCCATCTGGTATCCAGATGGCTTAAATAAAATCATCGGACTGCCTGGGTCCGGTCCCGCGACGTTTGGTATAGGAGGTGATGGAATGTTTGAGAGATGGAATGTTTGAACGTCATTTGAGTGGGGGGCATGGCGCATTTACAACCCGGCCCCCGCCCCCTTCAAGGTTTTGGAAGGATATAGTAAATTCTGTGCTTAGCCCCTACCATGGCGTAACTAGGGGGTGCCGGGGGCCTTCCCCCTCCCCCCTCCCAGAACGTTTATTAACTCAATTTTTAATTTTTTTTTTGGCGCTTGACATACTAAGACGTAACAGGGTCCATATATAAGTTTATATAAATTAAGTAGCTTGGTAGGAAGTAAAAAAAAATTTGCCCCCCTCCCTCCAAGCAAAAACTGAAATGACGTCACTTTCTTGCCCTCGTATCAATATCAGACAAAAAAAATTATGTTTTAAAGAATACAATTTTAAATTGATTAGGCACAGTAATCAAAGGCGGAGCTAGAAATTTTTCTGGGGGCTCCCTCAGGATTCTTTAGAGTGGATCTTTTCTAAATAAAATGTCTTGGCTAAAGAAACTAAACGTTTTTTTTTTTTTTTTTTTTTTTTTTCAAAGTTTATTAGAAAAATGCAAAGGATATTTATTTATTTATTTTTTTTTTTTTTAAACATTCACACTTTTTTCTCATTCACACACACATTCACACAGTCTTTTCGGCAACTGAGGCCATTTAAGACTTTAAACGATAATCAGTATGTTTAATATATCAATTGTGGGGTCCAGGCATTTTTATTTAAGTCATTTGGTATCCAAATGCCTTAAATAAAATTATCGGACTGCCTGGGGTCCGAACCCGAGACGTTCGGTATAGAAGGTAGGCACGCTACCAACTACTCCAAGCCCCTTGGGCATATATTTATTTTAATTATGACAATTTTAAACGTCTTTACAAATTTTTTAGTTCTGAACTTCCATTCAACGACTGGACGCTAAATAAATCTCAAGAACTGGTACTTTTTAACTAGTTTTTTTATTTTTTTCATTGTAAATAAATTGAGCACATATGTCAAGCAACTTGCAATCACTTCTATAAATTCGTCTACAACCGAATTCGTACGAGATTAAGCCCTACTAATCTACGAGGGGGTGTCAAAAAATATTATTTTTTTATTAGAAAATTCTGCTTACTTTTATTCAAATTCCATTCCTCGGACAAAAATAAAACCATTCCAGCGTTCAGACCACTGCACTATGGTTTCGGAAATCCGATTTTTTGGCAAAAATGCCATTTTTTTCAAATTCTAAATATTAATTGTTTTTTTCAACTAGAACTAAAAGTAAACATATTAACACATAAATAATGAATGTTTTTTTTTTTTTTTATCGTTTAGTTTGTTTATAATAGTGGTACAAATGCAGCACTTCTTTTACCAACTAATTTGTCTATTTTAATTTGACTTACCAAAAATATGGTGCAGCTGGCGTCTTAATTTTTGTTTTATTACACTCCATATTATTAACGAATGTATTCCAACATAGTTTTACCTAACCTCTCATATACCAAACGTCGCGGGTTCGGACCCCAGGCAGTCTGATGATTTTTATTTAAGCCAATTGGATACCAAACTATGAAGCAGAATGCCTGGACCCCATATATATGTATATTTATCAATAACGGATATTGTCTAAAAAGTCTTAATGGGCCTGATGTCGATAAAGTTGTGTAATGTGTGACAGGGAATGAGATAGTGAGAATGTTTAAAAAAAAAAACAGTTTTACTCAACAAGTGCGCATCTAAGAAATATTTATATTTTTTCAGATATGCACCGTTTCATCAAGCATTTGTTTAATATTTGGGTGGCATTACTTTTATTATTCAAATAAAAGTCATTAAAACAAATTTTTACTGTCAACTGATACTATTAATTTTTGCCAGAAAATCATGCCTCAGAAACCATAGTGCACCTGTTGATATCACTCCCTGAAAAGCCCCTGTTTGATAGTCTGTTAAGTAGCACCTGAAATTTTCTTGTCTCGATCACTCTGAAAATGACGACCCCGAAGCTCTTTTTCACTCCAGGAAATAGGTGGAAGTCGCACGGCGGTAGGTCAGGTGAATAAGGTGGATGTGGCATCACCTCAATGCCTAATTCATCATTGATTGATTGTTTTTGAGTCCTAGGGTCGGTGCATTATCTTGGTGAAGGATACCATTTGAGCAAGATGTGGTTTTTTGTTGCAATTTTTCCTTCCCCTTCAACACTTCAAATTAGTAATTCTAAATAACAGTACGTTGCTTATCCACCATGTGAACTACAAAATTATGTACCCGAAGCGTTGTTATGTTTTTTTTTTTTTTTTTTTTTTTTTTTTTTTTTTTTTTTTTGTATTATAATTATTAATAGGGGTATTAATGATCTTGTATTATATATACGGCGTCCTATCGTCTTAAAAGTCTCCTATGTCTTTATTTGAGTATACGATATACGACATTCACCTCTCGTATTGCCTAAATAGTACATACGACGGCCACAGGTCTCTTTATATCGGTGTCGTATGTTGTAAATGAATTCCCCCATTAGAAATGTCAAAGTTTTTCTAATCTAAATGTTTTTGTGCAGTTTGTTTTGTTTTCAAGTGTTTAGTGTGTTGTTTTCTTTGTTTCTCTTATTTATTTATTTAAAAATAAAATGAATGAGATATGCCATAAAATTCTTAATAAGAAAAAGACTTAGTAGGTTATGAATATGTTCGATTTCAATTGAATCATCAAATACGACATAGGACAAATTTATTTTTGGTCCGCTCGTTAACTGTTTACGATTTAAGACATTTAGGACAAAACACAAGATCATGAATACCCCTAATATATCAATGATGAAAGTGTAAACTATATTATCGAAACATTTACATGTAGACCTATAAAGTAAAAATATATTCTGGGCAAGGAATTAATAAAAATTCTCATTACATCAAAGAAGGAATTCATTATTTTTTTATTGCCCCGGTAGCTCTATATAAGGAATAGAGCGGAGGACTTTTGGCGGGGTTTCGTTCTAGACGTTATTGATCGATCGCAAAGGGCATTGGCACCTTAAGAATTCGTCCAAGCTTTAAAGGTTCCCGGTGGTTTGACTACGCCTGTACCAAAGTAGAGTATACAAACCAATTGCTGACGTAGTAGCTACTCCGTTTATTATTATTTTATTATTAAAATTGATTTCATTCAAAATACGCTAATGTTTTAATTGAAAAAATCCGATTAAATTCATTAAGTCTCCTCTAATCCCTCGGAGAGGGAGGTTGAAATCCCCCTCCCCCTCCCCCTCCCCGAAAATATAATCTCAAAAACCTATTAAAATTAATCCTGCAATTTTAGGCTCTAATTTATTAATCAAACACCCCAATGGCTCGTGTGTTTGTGTTTATTATAAAAGCAGATTTCATATTTTGTTTCCATTTTGTTAAAAGGCAGTGAAGCCAAATCAATAGGCAAGAGGGGGGAGGATTAAAAAAAAGAAAAAAAAATTCCAGATTATAATAATAAAAAGATTATATAAAAAAGACTTGTGTGTGAGTGAAATAAAATTCTCATTTACGTATTATAATAAATAAAATACAAAGGCATCCAAATGGCTTAAATTAAATCATCAAACTGCCTGGGGTCCGAACCCGTGACGTTCGGTATAGAAGGTAAGCACGCTACCAACTACACCAAGCCCGAGAAATTATCATTGATATATTCCAAGCCTAAGCCTGCTTGAGGATTTGTTTACATTCATAGAATACACAAATGCAAAGAGTACATAAACGGTTCTCGATACATTTCCTATGGGAGAAATCATAACTTTAGGAATTTATAACTCAAAAAGTTACAGGAATTTCGGGACCTGAGTATTTTTCCTGAACTCTCCATAACGTCCTCTATAAGATTGCAAAATTTCGTTTCAAAATTCCAACAGGAAGTTGGTCAAACAGAGCGTGACAGACAGACACTCCTCTATTATATACAGTAGAGTCCCGTTAATCCGAACTGATTGGGACCGAGGGTCGTTCGAATTAACCGGAATTGTAAGCTTGAATTAGTTAATTTTGATAATAAAGTCGTATTTATAACGTTGTAAACCGTGAAACTTGTCGGTGATATTAAACTCTAAATAAATATTTCATAATAATAATAAAATAGAGTTCCTTTAATGTCTAATTTTCATTTATATTCCTCTTAAAAAAAAACGTACGCAAAAAGAGTTCGGATTAACCGGAAGTTCGGATTAGCGAGGTTCGGATAACCGGGACTCTACTGTATATAGATTAGTATCTCTTACTTACATATGTTAATATCTAGAGAGAAAGAATTGCAGTTCTAGTTGTCTTGAACATGTTTTTTAAATATAAAATTTCAACCTCATAGCTCATGGATTTTATTATTTAATATATTTATGAGAAACTAGACGCAAAGCCCCGCCTTCGGCGGGGCTTTACGCCTAGCCAGGGGGCTGCGCCCCCTGGACCCCCCTTGCTCGCCTTCATTGAAAATTGTGGATTTCTATAAAACATATACATATATACATACCGGTACATACAAACATTTTTCCCAATTCATTTTTATAATATATAGAGATTATTTTAACGGTTAATTATTTATGAATTTAAGATTTTTTGTGAATCATATCCTTTCCGGGACTCTCCCGGTACACAGACAAAAAATTAACGCCGATATTTTA
>JAKCPI010028766.1:0-17179 GCA_023213315.1 Euborellia annulipes | reverse complement strand
GTGATCACCCACCAATCTCTGTTCCACCATATCGACTTCCGCCTGCGAAGAAAGAAATTTTAAAGAAGGAGTTAGACGACCTCCTAAGTCAAGGCATTATTGAAGAATGTGAGTCTCCGTATGCCGCTCCTGTAGTTTTGGTCCCTAAACCAAATGGAAAAGTACGCCTTTGCGTCGATTATAGAAAGCTTAACGCAATTACTACTCCTGACACTTATCCTTTACCAAGGATGGATGATCTTTTAAATGATGCCAAGAGTTGTCCATATATGACAACCCTTGATCTTAAATCTGGATATCATCAAGTCCTAGTACATCCCGATGACAGGGATAAAACAGCTTTTATTTGCTCTTTTGGAACATATCGATTTACTCGAATGCCCTTTGGTTTGAGAAATGCGCCAGCCACATTTCAACGCCTTATGGATAGGTTTCGCCGTGGCTTACCAAACATCAAGATACTCATCTACTTAGATGATATCATAATTTTATCCCCTACATTTGAATCACATTTAGCTGATTTAAGAGCTGTCTTCAATAGATTGTCTGAGTTCAATCTAAGAGCAAATATTGAAAAATGTAATTTTGCTTGTGATAAAGTAAAATATCTTGGACACTGGATAACTGCCCAGGGACTCCAGGTCGACCCGGACAAATTGTCTGCAATTTTGCAGATTCCGGTACCCACCTCTGTAAAACGTCTCTTATCGTTTATACAAACCTGTTCCTGGTACAGGAGGTTCATCGAAAACTTTGCTGAAATATCACGTCCTTTGACGCAACTCACAAAGAAAAATGCTACCTGGAAGTGGGGACCAGAGGAAAACCAAGCCTTTGAAACCCTGAAAAAGTGCCTAGTCTCTGCTCCTATACTTACCCAAGTGGACGAGAAGAAGCCCTTTTTCATAAGAACGGACGCCAGTAATTATGCCCTCGGAGCAGTTCTACTCCAGGGGGAGGGACCCGATGAACATCCGATTGAATATGCCAGCCGGACGTTACTTCCCGCAGAATGTAATTACTCCACTACGGAAAAAGAAGCTCTGGCCGTAGTGTGGGCACTTAATAAATTTCGCGGTTATGTCGAGGGAGCTGAGATCACTATCTCCACTGATCATCAACCCCTTAGATGGCTAATGAGCCTTAAATCACCCTCGGGGCGCTTAGCTCGATGGGCTTTACAAATACAATCTTTTAATTTGAAAATTGAATATATCCCTGGTAAACGAAATGTCGTAGCCGATATGCTTTCTCGTCCGGATAGTCCTGTGGGAAATAATTCATGCGAACTTTCCACAGTTTCAGTAAACGTCCCTTCAAGATGTCCCAAAGAAATACGAGAAGCACAATTGCAAGACGAGGAACTACGCAAGATCATTGCTACGTTCGAAGACCCTAATCATGGCATTGATTATGCTAATTGGTGTGAAAGAGGTTACATTATGAACCAAGGAATTCTCTACAGATATGCTCCAAATTCTGAATCTGAAGAAGCCCAACTGGTTGTACCTAACCAAGAACGCGAACTTGTCCTAAAGGAATACCATGATGCTCCTACTGCTGGACATTATGGAGCTGAAGGAACTTTCTCTCGAATATCCCAACGTTACTATTGGACCGGGATGAGAACATATATTAATGATTATGTCAAAAATTGTCCTGAGTGCAATCGATATAAACCATCAAATCAAAAGCCTGCAGGGTTACTGAAAACCCCTATCTACTCTCAACGCTTTGAGACACTTGCCATTGATCTTTTTGGACCCCTTCCAGAAAGCAAAAATGGAAAGAAATGGATCTTCATCGTTGAAGATTGTGCAACGAGGTGGGTAGAACTTTTTGCTCTCTCCAATGCTACCGCCAAGGAGTGTGCTATCACACTCCTGGAGGAAGTAATATTAAGATATGGACTTCCTCGAAAAATCATAAGTGATAATGGATCCCAGTTCATAAGTGGTGTCATGCAACAATTATGCTACTTACTGGAGATCGACCAGAATTTCATTCCTGTATATCACCCTCAAGCTAATCCGGTTGAAAGGAAAAACCGTGACTTAAAACCTAGATTGGCTATACTTGTAGAGGATCGTCACGATACCTGGGAAGAAAAACTTCCAACAATACGTTTTGCCATGAACACCATCAAATGTGAAACCACCGGCCACACAGCTGCCTATCTACAGTTTGGTCGTGAGTTACGAACTACTGATGATGTTACCCAAGATATCCGCCATGTGATTGACAACGACAACTTCGTTCCTGAGATTACTCCCTACTTGAAGAGGTTCGCTAAAGTCACTAACACAGTGAGAGAACGAGTCGAGTGGAAACAAGATCAAAGGAAAAAGTATGCCGACAAAGTTCGAAGACCTAGTTTGAAATTCTCTCCTGGAGATAAAGTTTGGGTTACGCTACATCCTGTGAGCAAGGCTAGTTCCAAGAAAACAGCCAAATTTATGCCAAAGCGAGATGGCCCTTATATAATTTTAACCCAGAGGTCTCCAACTACATTTGAGATTGCATCTCCTAATAATCCTCAAGAACCTCTCGGAAAGTATCATGTATCGGCACTCAGACCATGTACCGATACAAATACTTCACCTGTGGCTCCTTTGCGTAAGAGAGGTAGGCCCCGAAAGAATTTGCCTGTTTCGGTGGGCTGATTCCTCATCGAGACGTTATTGGAATCAGAGGGGGAGATTGTAACCGGCAAATTAATTATTTTAATTTAATTTTATTTCCAATTCTAATTTCCCAATATTATTTTTTATTTTTTTATTTTATCTAATTTATTTATTTTTCTCAAGTAGAAAATTCGTTTATTTTCTCTAAAATTTTTCTAACGTATTTTTAACGACTTTTGTATAAAATTTCCGTCGCCTCATGCGAACGACACGAGCACAATTCAATTGCTTTGTGACTCTCGTCCTGAACAGTTGCATTGGTTATTCACAATATTTTTGCGCCCTGCAAAATTAATTCGACAGCCCTTGTCAATATTATTATATTTTTTTTTATTACATAACCCTTATGTATTCATATTTTTTTCTGGTTAATTAATGACCCAGTTTTTTTTATCTAATTAAAATATTTTTTTACGTTTCTTCAACTTGTTACCTGTTATACATTTTTATCGTTATTCATATTATTACTGTATCATTTTAAAGAAGAATTAAACCAATTACGTGTTAATTAATAATTGTTAAATCAAAAATTTCGTGTTGTCATTTGGTGTGTGTGCGTGTGAACCCTTCCCCCACCATCAACCATCTTCAACGACAATTTGGCAACGGGAAACGAAAATTCATCCTAACTGGTACCCATCCTGGAGCCAGCAGAAAATCATCTATCATAAATAGCATCCAATCCTGGAGCTAACTGCATAATATTTATTATAAAGGGCACCCGATCAAGGGCCAACTTCATCACATCTATTATAAATGGCGCCCAACGTGGGGCAAACTTTATAAAATCTATTATAAAATGATATATTCTATGAGGTTAAATTCCTTCAATATGCGCTAGCCAAGGTCTTGTTTAGTGAATGAAAAAGCCTTCCTTCCTTTCAGGTATCAAACAGGTACCTTAGAGGAAGACTCCCATAAGAGTCCAGCATGCGTAAAATAAATTTGAAGGTCGGTGTCGATGAATAGAGAATGGGACAAATTGAATAAGAAAGATACTTCTCACATAAATGATATTTATAATAAAACAACGTGGGTTCAACTCGGACGAGTGCCTATCTATTTAGAAGTAAATAACGTAAACGGGTAATTGAAATTTTCTGAAAATTGTCTCCATTTCATTGGTGAATAAAATCAGGTTTTTTCCCCAAGTTTTTTCGGCATCTTAAGCAATTTATACTAATACTTTAAACGATACTATTAAATTACATATATATTGGGTTCAGGTCTATTTATTTATGATTGAAACCCACTCCCCTTGGCTTTTAGGTTATCAATATTGATATTTATAAATATCTCCAACCTCTCGGCCACGGGATCAAGGCATGTGTCAAAGAAGGCTGGCTCTTTTCCACCGCCCAAGTTAATCTTAGGGCAGTTGCTTTACTTCTAGTCAGATAGTAAACTTATCCGAAAGATAGCAAATCATCGATAGAGGAAACAAGAACAGAAGTGGCTTTTCAATACTCCAGATTACCCGTTATTAAGGCTCTTTTTCAGCATCGAAGGCCATTTGAGACCCCGCCTCTATTTATTTCATTTGAGTGATAGTCAATTCAAATGAAATAAATTTTTGTCACATGAGAAGCGAACCCTTGACCCCTAGCACAAGAGGCAAAAACTCTACCACTGAGCTATAGCCCAAGAGCATAAAAATTATTAAAATTAATTAAAATAAAAAATAAAAATTAAAATAAAGCTAATTAATTTATTAAACAAAAATTTAAAAAAAAAATAAATAAATAAACAAGGCTTGGGTTCCTTTATACCGAACTAGGATCTGGGCCCTTATTTAATCATATGATTAGTTTAACTAGATCGGAAAAAACTCGTAAGTCAACAAGCTTATCCGAGGGATAGCTAAATAATTAGAAGTGAAGCAAGCCATCCTTAGAAGTATCCGTCTAGTGATGTATTCGTACTTCATATTTTGCAAATGACATAGATATCTGATACGAATTATTGAGAAAATAATCAAGATGAATTTGAAAAAAAAAACTCATTAAAGACAGTGGCCTGGTTCATTCGTTACAATGGTTGTCCAATTCTCACCTACCATTTATCTTTGTGAAATATTGATTAGATTGTGTTAAGGTCTTTAATCAAGAAAAAGATTTATCAAAGGTGAATCCAGGAGTGGAGCACCATAAGAAGGTCGTGCGTCTTGGAATATTTGCAATTTGGAAATAGGTTAGAAAAAATTTATTTAATCAATGTTTTTTTTTCGATTTAATTATTAAATTATAGGTTTAAGCGTAAAGATAAAATGCTACAAAATGAAGTCAATTATAATAATGAACTTCGCGTATAGTAAGTAAAAGTGAGAAAAGTCGTCAAATTATTTAATAATAAGATGAAATTATTTAACCTTGAGCTATTTTTTTTACTTTCTCTTACCTCTATATATATGTTAATATATATAGAGAGAGAAAGTATTGGATTCATGTCAAAAATTCGATGTCGAGATTTTGATGGATCTTCACGTTTTGAGGTCCCCTGAATCCAAAAAAGTGGTTTTCGCGACATGGACTGTCTGTGTGTCTGTGTGTGTGTCTGTGTGTCTGTGTGTGTGTCTGTGAACAAAATATCTCAAGAACGAAAAGAGTTAGGAAGTTGAAATTTTATATTTAAGTTAGGCACCCCCATGGGACCTGACACGAAGCTTTTGACCAAAATCGTCCAAAGAGTACTAGTACTTTACTGATGCACTTTTTCAGTTTTTTTCGATTTTCTCAAAATTTGCTCCAACGATTTTTTTTTAAATTCAAAAATCAATTATTTTTTAGATTCTCTTTAAAATGTATATTCTCATTTTGTGATTGAAATCTTCTGAAGACCACTTTACTCTTGTACTCCATAGAAAAGATAGGAGAAATGGTTGCCATGGTAACAAAATATAAATATTTCGCTATACTTATAAATTTTACATCTTGAAAATCGAATATATTGTACTGTCGGAAACTAAATACATGTCGACACAAAAAATCTGGTGTGACAAGCACAGTACACAACTTTCGATTACCGAAGGTAAGAGAAAGTTGTGTGCTGTGCGCCAGTCACACCAGATTTTTTTAATGTAAATTAATATATACTTGAAATTTAAAAGAAGCAATTATTATTTTAAATTGTATTTAAAAAAAAAAATCCAATACTTTCTCTCTATGTATATATGTATATTAACATATACATATAGGTAAGAGAAAGTAAAATTTGTGTGAAAAATGGCCAAGGGTTTCTTTTTTAAAAATATAATTTTTAAAGGGCTTTACATATCTATTCCGAAGGTTTCGATAAACATTACCTATCTTAATCAGTTAATGTTTGGCTTGATCCTTGTTTGCTGAGAACATCTGTTAAATGGAGGAAATACTGATGAAGATAAGCAATTGCTAGTAAAATCTTTAGAAATGTTTCTCAAAAACAAACTTAACTTTGGAGCGAAAAGGCTACCTTCTCAAATACGATATCCACCTTATGTATAGATTAAATAAAAGGAACCGAGAGAAAATCAGATTATCGATCTTAAGATATAAAATTATTAATCAGAATGAGGTGATTGAATTAAGGAATAAAGTTATTTCAAGAAAACTGTTGTGTTTGTATACAAGAAAATATAAAAAAATAGTTAACAAGAATTAAAATACACACATAAAAAAGCTCGTTTCAATTTATTTGTAAAAGTTACAACGTTTCGGTCACTCATTCTGTGGTCTTCCTCAGGTAGAATTCTGCTTAAGTTCATATCTAAGTTTTTGTGATCTTAAGTGAATTGTATATACCTGAGGAAAGCCACAGTATAAGTGACAAAAACGTTGTAATTTTTACAAATAAATCGCGGTTAAACCCAAACAATTATTTTATTATGCAATATACTCAATTTTTTTTTATACTTTTTCATAAAAAAAAAAAATTGTAAAAATGTTGAAACATCCATTCCGAAGGGGATGCAAAATTTCGATTTTAGTCCATAAACAGGCTGGTCAGTGGCGTAACCAGGGGGGCGAGGGGGGGCTCGAGCCCCCCCGCCCCAGGCGCATCGAGCCCTTGGCGCCCCCGGAACCGGCATAGGCGCCCTACGGCCTCTAAAATATAGCCCAGCGTATGTGATTTTATCATATTCTTTTCATCGATTGTCTTAAAAAATTGATTGTTTTCTTTAAAAATTATATTACAACTTGAATTCTACTATTTTAAATGAATTTAATTCCAAAAATAATAAATAACGTATATAGAGGCTTTATAATTAAAATTTTTTTTATTTTGCAATATACCATGGTATAAGCCTTAATTTGATGTTTTATGGCTGTGGAGATTTACTCAAGATTCGTATAAGGCTTAATATTTAATTTTTTGAAATTCAAAACTTTTTTAAGCATGAAGGAATTGAGCTATGAGACTGAAATGTTATATTTAAGTTAAACACCCCCGGGACCGTGAAAATAAGCTTTTAATCAAAATCGGCCAAAAAGTACTAGTATTTTACTGATGTAGTTTTTCAGTTTTTTTCGATTTTCTCAAAATGAAAGGGCTTTTACCATTCTTCAGGCCCGCCCGAGCCCGCCCGGAATTTTTTCAAACCCGCCCATTCCCGCCCGAGATTTAGTGAATGAATGAACGAATGTCTAGCAATTTTTAAATAAAATTTCATTTGCATGCCCGTCCGCCCGAACCCGTTTATTTAGACTTGCTACCCGCCCGTACCCGCCCGTAATTTTTTCATGGCCTCCAAAGCCCGCCCGGCCCGGTCCGCGGGCCAGGCGGGTAACGGGCCTACGGGCCAACCCGTACCCGTGCAGGGCTCTAATCGGGGGCTCGGATCCCAGGCAGTCTGATGATTTTATTTAAGCCATTTGGATACCAAATTTCAAAGTCTTATATGGACTAAGTTGCCGAAAAGACTGTGTGCATGTGTGTGTGAGTGTGAGTGTGAATGGAAAAAAGTGTGTGTTAAAAAAAAATACGGAGAATGACTTCCCCGAGACTTTCTCGTATGTTCTTTTGGAATTACGTCTGGGTGTGTGTGTGAACACGATTGCTTAAAAACCAAAGCAGCTAGATAGATGAAATTTGGTATATGCTCCTTACACTAAAATTGTAGACTTCTATCAACTTTTGGAGTAAATACGTCACTTGGAAGTAGTACTTTACCTAATAATTTTTTTATGAAATTTCGAAATTTTCATTGTTATATTATGATAAAATACTCAATTTTAAAAAAGTTTTTATTCTTTGATATTTTTCCGAAACCTGAATAGTTTTTGAAATAATCACAGAAGAAAACGACATTTTTCGTAAAAGCAATGAAAAATCAAAACAAAATCATACAGGTGTCATTAAAAAACATGTAAATAATTCATTTGTTTTACAAATTCGCTGAGGAAATTACAGGATGCAAGAAATTTGCCCGCCGAAGGCGGGCAATTGCTCGCCGAAGGCGAGCAAGGGCGTCCAGGGGGCGGAGCCCCCTGGAAAATCGGCGCCCTAGTTGAGCTTCGCCCCCCCCGCCCTCAAAGGCTGGTTACGCCGCTGAGGCTGGTCACAGTGAAATTATTTGAAATTTCCCTGGTAATACCAGGTTTTCCAAAGAAATTTTTCCATGTTTTAAAATTTTTATTCGTTTAATTAAGGTTGTTCGGACATTAAAGCACTTTGTTAGATTAAAAGCTAATTTTTTAATATGTTATTAATCACTATCAAATACGTATAAAATAAAATTTTGAAGCAGATCTGACCCAGGGTTATCGTGTAATTAATTTTTTAAAAATTGAAATTTAACATGTAGTCTATGGGGAGTGTCTACGAAACGCACACATATCGAATTATATAGCCACCTCTGCAATAGATACAAAAACAAAAAACTTACATTTTATCAATTCACTTCCGAGGAATACGTTAAAAATAAAATCAAAAGTTTCTGCCGTCCCCTTTTAAAGATATTTTAACAAGAAAGTCAAAAAAATTCTCCAAAATGACAATCGCCAATATTTAAAAATAGGAAGTATCGAGAGTGAGACCAGTCGGGCAACATCGCATAACATAATATTCATTTCTCGCTGTCAGTTACATTTTTTTTTTTCAATTTTACGATATTTTTTCTCGCCAATCGTCCATTGTGTTTAAACTGATTTGCATTAAACATTGTAATATATTAAATAAAATAAAATTGAAGGCTTTTAAGATTTAAAATAAATAGCTGATGAATGCAATGTTGCCAGTTCTATATTACGTGAAAAACTGCTCGAGTCAAAAGTCATTTATTATTTTTGGTAATTAAATTATTAACTTAATACAATTATAAACTATGATAGGTCACGACTAAATTATAATAAGGAATTTTGGCATTCAAATTTTTAATTTTATTTAAAAAAAATTTAGATTTTATTATGACTTACGATGTACTATCCGAACAACCTTAAGATGCCCAAAATTTTTATTAAAATTGTTTTTTTTTTAATCTTATAATTTTTACTGTATGCACGAGCGTATATAACGAATTATAAAAAAATAATTGTGAGATTTAATAATTCAATTTTTAAATTGATAAAATATAATTTTTAAAATAATTTAAAATATTCAAATTTTCAATCTATATTTACTATATTAGGGTGGCTCTTATTTTTCAAAGTTGGAAATTTATTCGCGCTACCCCCTAGTTTGGTGCCATTGCCAAAAAAAATAGCCTGTGTAAAATTTCAGCTCAATCGGATAAGGGGAAAGGGTGCCCCAAAGGCCCTGAAAATCGAAAAAAAAAATCAAAAAATATTCAATTTATTTATTTATCTTGTTAAATATAAATGATATACAAAAAAGTGTTATATAAAAGTTGTAGATCTATAAAAAATGCACATAATAACATCTATCAGTTTTTTATGTACACCTAACGGTTTCAGAGAAAATCGCGAAAATCCATTTTTACTTTCTCTTACCTATACATGTAATATATATAGAGAGAGATAATATTTGGTTTCATGTAATAAATTTGATGTCGAGATTTTGATGGATATACACGTTTTGAGATCCCCTGAGTCCAAAAAAATGGTTTATGCAACATGGGCTGCCTCGGTGGGGGGTGGGGCGGGGGGTGGGGTGGGTGTGTTTTGTGAACAAAATATCTCAAGAACGAAAAGAGCTAGGAGGTTGAAATTTTATATTTAATTAAAGTACCCCCCTGGCACGTGACACGAAGCTTTAGAATAAAATCGGCCAAAAAGTACTAGTACTTTACTGATGTACTTTTTCAGTTTTTTTTATTTTCGATTTTCTCAAAATTCATTCTAACGATTTTGATTAAAATTCATAAATCAATTATTTTTTAGATGATCTTTGAAATGTATATTCTCATTTTGCCCTTGAAATATTTTGAAGCAGATATATATTTTATAGATAGAATCAATGGTTGTAATGATAACAAAATATAAATATTTTTCTATACTGAGCTTATC
Source organism: Euborellia annulipes (assembly GCA_023213315.1). NCBI lineage: Eukaryota > Metazoa > Arthropoda > Insecta > Dermaptera > Anisolabididae > Euborellia > Euborellia annulipes. The sequence goes on along the minus strand of JAKCPI010028766.1, from coordinate 7,053 downwards.
ACACCAGATTTTCCGTGTCAACATATATTTAGTGTCCAAAAGTATGGTACATGTGAATTTTAAAATGTGAAATTAATAAATATAGAAAAATATTTATATTTTGTTATCATTACAACCATTGATCCTATCTTTCTATGAAGTACAAGAGTAATGTGTGCTTCAAAATATTTCAAGGGCAAAATGAGAATATACATTTCAAAGATCATCTAAATAATAATTGATTTATGAATTTTAATCAAAATCGTTAGAATGAATTTTGAGAAAATCGAAAATAAAAAAAACTGAAAAAGTACATCAGTAAAGTACTAGTACTTTTTGGCCGATTTTATTCTAAAGCTTCGTGTCACGTGCCAGGGGGGTACTTTAATTAAATATAAAATTTCAACCTTCTAGCTCTTTTCGTTCTTGAGATATTTTGTGCGACATGCTGATAGAAGAGCCAAAAATTTTGAGAGGATATAATAAAAGTTTCACTTTAAAAAAGGTAAAATGATTTTCACGGGAGGGAAAAAAAATTAAAAAAAAAAAAGGTAAAATGAAAAAAATTTTTTATAGGAAATACAAGTTTCGGTTTCGGTTACGGTTTCGGCCGAAACTAAGATTGAGGCCGAATATTCGGTTTCGGTTGAAAATCTTGTTTTGGTCGGACCCTAGTAAAAACAGAATTAGGCTTTGATTTCGATTTAATCTCAAAGGATTAGTCACCTCGATCAAAAAAATCTTGATAAAAATATAAATTGACAAAATCTGTTTGTAATTAAAAAAAAAAAAGCATTTCAAAAATTAATTAAAGACGTGATGTCGGATTCATTAATATTTTGGTTCATTACTATCAAGATCGTTTTCATTAAAGAGGAACTTAGATCATTTACAAATCAAAAGCAGGTTAATTTTTTTCGATAAAAAAACTTATTTTTGTTTTTTAACGTTAACCAGCGAAGCGAGTAATAAATACAATAATTTTGTTGTTGTTTTGGTGCTCTACTTAAAGGCTTCCACTCCAGATGTGGATATTAGTGCGTAGGTCAGGGCCATAATGGCGACCATCCACACCTACATATCTCCTCGATGCGACCACGACTTATTTAGCCAAATCCAATAACAGAACTTGTTCAGCTCAGAATAGGATTCCAAAGAAATGAATAACATTGAAATTAAGTAGGGGAGAGGGCGGGACATTGGGACAGTACAAATAAAATTAGCTGTGTATAGTTTGGCTTTCAATATTATTGAGCATTTAATGTTATGTTGTTGAGACTGATAAATGCACTATCTATTGCCATAGGCTTAGCGCTTATTCACCAATAGATGAATTAGATTTTTGCAATTTTCCAAAAAATCAAAATTGTCCCAATGTACCTCTTGGGTGAGGTAGATTTGGACAGTGAAGAGGCAGATGTGGACAAAAACAATTTGTTTTGTTCTAAAAAAATAATTTGGTGAATAAAGGTGGCACAATCTAACACACTGGTTCCCCAACCCTTTCTGGAAGCTGACTAACACCTATCGCCCCCCTTTTCATTTTCATTGTATGTCTAATTTTAATCTAAAGTGTAAATAATATTGCAGTTTTATTATTTTAAACAATTTTGTTACCGTAGATATCAGTAGCGTAGCCAGGATTTCTGCTTGGGGGGGGGCCCAAAAGTTTTATGAACCCCCCTTCTCCAAGAAACTTAAAGTGGAGAAATTTTTTTTAGATAATATAATAAATATAAATAAAAAAAAATAAAAAAAATTTTTTTTTCTTGAAATAAAAAATAATTTTAATACAAAATTCGCAAATATTAGAGATTTTTTCAATTATTTATAAGTTTTTTTGTTAGATTTTAGAATTTATGAGAGTTAATAAAATAATTATTTAAAAAAAAAATTAGGTGTTGGCTGTGTCTTCTACACAGCCGGTGGCTTTTTAACGTGACAACGTCTTTTGCTTGACTTCAAAAAAATTTTTTTTCTCTTACCTATATTGAAATATAAAGAGAGAAAGTATTGTTTTTATTTTTTTTTTACTAGTAGTTTGTTTTCATAAATAAACATGTTCAAACATTTTCATTGAAACAATATATGACAGGTGTGGCCAAACTTTTATCCATTAAGGGCGACTTATGCTTGAAAAATGAGGTTTTTCGAGAAAAAAACTAATTTTTGAGTTAATTACTCGGGATTTTTTTATTTATTCTATTAGAGGTTATCTTTCTGCACCAAATGACATCTCATTTAGTCTGATCTGATTAGCCGTTCGGAATCTACAGGAGTTTAAAATTTCGAAAAACGAAATCCCGCCGAGTGCTCTCATGCGGTAAAATGACGTCATATCAAAAAAAAAGAAAAAAAGCCCTGGGGGTATTGAACCACTCTTTCTAAAACTATATTTAGATTTAATGTAGCTCTTATGGTCAAGTCGCTATGCGTTGCACAAGTAGGGCTATTTTTCGATATTTTTTTGTCTAAAAAATGAGGTTTTTCGAGAAAAAAACCAATTTTTGAGTTAATTACTCGGGATTTTTTTATTTATTCTATTAGAGGTTTTCTTTCTGCACAATGACATCTCATTTAGTCTGATCTGGTTAGCCGTTCGTAATCTACAGGGGTTTAAAATTTCGAAAAACGAAATCCCGCCGAGTGCTCTCATGCGGTAAAATGACGTCATATCAAAAAAATGAAAAAATAACCTCTGGGTATTGAACCACTCTTTCTAAAACTATATTTAGATTTAATGTAGCTTTTATGGTCAAGTCGCTATGCGTTGCACAAGTAGGGCTATTTTTCGATATTTTTTTGTCTAAAAAATGAGGTTTTTCGAGAAAAAAAAACAATTTTTGAGTTAATTACTCGGGACTTTTTTATTTATTCTATTAGAGGTTTTCTTTCTGCACCAAATGACATCCCATTTAGTCTGATCTGATTAGCCGTTCAGAATCTACAGGAGTTTAAACTTTCAAATTAGAATTTACCGCAGCGCGGTAAAATAAAATGATAGGAAAAAAATAAATAGTGAAATCTTTAGCTGAAAACTCATTCTTTCTAACCGTATATTTCCCATAATTATACCTCTTAAGACAGAGGAGTTATTCAAGCCAATAAACTTTTTCGTGGCTGCCCCTCTAACATGCCACTATAGACACATGATTTGTAAGACGTTGTCACGTCAAAAATCATTAGGGAAAACAATAGGTATTTTTTTGTTTTGGAGAAGGCTTTGGGGGAGGGCGGCCCCCCTGCCCCCCACCCTGAATACGCCACTGGTAGATATATAAAAACAGCCAACGCAGTTTTATCTGTTCACTCTTAACTGTTGTAGTAACTGTTGTACAGTAGCACCAAAAACACATGATTTGAAATTTTGTCGCTTAGGTGGTTTCTGAAATAAACGATTCACTTAAAAAAAGAGAAAAAAAAAATACAAATTAAAATCAATTAGTAAGATTACAATATCAATCAATATATCAGGTCGGATATATTCCACAATCAGGACTGCAGACAGGGGAGGCAAGGGGGGGGGGCTATATCCCCGGGCCCGGGCCCATTGCGTTCCCATCTTAAAATTCTAATAAAAAATAATTTTCATGGTTAAAATTTCAATTAAAAAAAATCATTTTCTTGAATTTTTTTTTCCTCAGGGGGCCCGGGCCTTTTAATCTCAAATCAATCTTTTTCACGACTCAGGATAGCTAATAAAAATATACGGTAATAAAAAAAAACGTTTTAAAAAAATGCTTTTATTTAAATCGAACTAAAAAGAGATAAATAATTTAATTCAATTGTTCTTGTTAAAATTGTTGAATATTTATAACTTAAAATAAAAGCGTGGGGCGCTTCGAAGTTATTCCGAGGCTATAGACAATTCCTTAAGCTATTAATGAGCGCCCCACGCTTTTATTTTAAGTTATAAATATTCAACAATTTTAACAAGAACAATTAAATTATTTATCTCTTTTTAGTTCGATTTAAATAAAAGCATTTTTTTTTTAAAGTTTTTTTTTTATTATATTTTTATTTTAATCTTTTTAGTCTTTTTTATTATTATAGAGTATTAAGTAGGGTCCGACCGAAACAAGATTTTCAGCCGAAACCGAAACCGAAACCGAATATTCGGCCTCAACCTTAGTTTCGGCCGAAACCGTAACCGAAACCGAAACTTGTATTTCCTATAAACATTTTTTTTCATTTTACCTTTTTTTTTTTTTTGAATTTTTTTTTCCCTCCCGTGAAAATCATTTTACCTTTTTTTTAGGGAGACTAAAATTTTTTTCTCCCTCAAGTGCAAATTATTTGACCTTTTTTTTTTTTGCATGCGAGTCTCATCCCATTTTTTCAGACTCTGGTTTCGGCCGGCCGAAAGGTTCGGCCACTTTTTGGCCGAAACCGAAACTACGGCCGAAACCATGATTTTTGGCCGAAACTGGCCGAAACCGTAACCGAAACCGAATATTCGGTCGGTTCCTAGTATTAAGAAAGCGTGAGGCATCAAATAAAGTACCACATTAGTTTGGTATATTTTGGTAAAACCCAACTGATGATTAGCGTCATCAAAAATGACCCTTAAATATCAAATTTCCCACCTCTAGCTCATCGGAAAGTCTTTTGAAATTAGATTAATACGCGAGAGGTTTCAAATAAAGTACCACATTAGTTTGGTATATTTTGGTAAGTAGCCCCGGGGCCCGTCAAGTCTGTCTGCGGCCCTGTTCACAATATAATATCTTAAATATTATATATAATTTCTTATTTATTAGTGTCCACATGTGCCTCTCGCTAGATGTCCCAATCTACCTCAATCATGTTTATAAACAAAATAAGGCTATACAAATAGCTAAAATAAACAATTACATCTGCATGTACCGAAATAGTAAGAATAAACAAGTCTACTTATCTCTAATATTTCAACTGTCTTTATTCAAACGTTCATATGAAAAATAATCGACCTCAAACGATTTCCGATTTTTTTACAACGCAGGACAAATATGATGTAGCAACGTGTAACTAGCTATGGCGTAGCTTGACGCTGTTAAAATTTTTCTATAATAAAATGGGCACTTAATGCACCCTAATGGTCAAAGAGTACAATCTAACTTTACATTTAGTAGCGCTAAAATTCGAATGTCCCAATGTGCCTCGTGTCCCAATGTCCCGCCCTCTCCCCTACGTATCATCATAACCCACAGACTTTTTGAATGAAATATTGTACCTAATTATAATTTTAGTGAATTATTTATTTATTTTTCAATTAAAATTGCAATTTTATTATTTTTTTTGTCAATTAAAATATTTATTAAAATAAAGGTGTATGTAGTTTGGCGCGATGGCCTTAGAGCTTATGTGCCTACATATAAACAAAGAACGTTTAATAGTATAGGATATCTATATCTATCTATCTATCTATATATATATAAAAATGAAATGGAAAAAATGTATGTATATAGGCCTATATGTTCTATCAGTGGCGGTCCCAGGATTTTGTCAAGGGGGGGGGCCCAATTTTTTTTTTTTTTTTTTTGTTATTCATTTAAGCTCTTTTTCGGCAGCGAAGGCTATTTAGACCTATTCTATATATTTATTTCACCTGGATTAGTAGCCAATGGCCTAAAATTTATGATGTAGGGAAGGTGAAGAATAGGATGGCGCAAAAAACCGACTAATTTTGTTTTCAATCTCGTATGACAATATTTTAGTATATCATGTTATAAGAGACCTCTCCAAAGATGAGCTCAAAAAAATTTTTTAAGAGTCGATCAAAATTTTAAAAAATTTCCAAATTCGTCAAAAAATCGATTTTTTTTTTCTTTTTTAAAATTTTTCTCGTTATGGCCGAATTTTATAGTCGAAAAAAAATAAGTTTCTCAAATTTTCAACTTAAAATATTAATTTTTAAAGGTCCCTCAAATTTTTTTTTTTTTGCACTGAGGATTCTTGCCGCGAAGACATTTACAAAATAGTTTTTTCCCAAAGGATATCACAGGATGTCGAACGGCTACTCAAAGATTGAGGTGAGTGTAATGTTAATAAAAAATTAAAATATTTTTTATTATCAATTATTTTTTATTTCTAGATATTTATCGGCCAACCAGTGTACATTATTGGTTTCAATCCTTAAACTGGACCATCTTCAGGGCCTACAAACAAAATATATACATCAGGAATTATCCTTTACTGTGAAACAAACATTAGTCAGATTTAAAAATTATAAAAATTATAAAAACATTTTCATATATATATATATAATATAATTCGTAAATTCATTTAAAATTAGTTTAAGTTTTTTGAATAAATATTTTATTATTATGTGTATAGTTATTAAATGGAATTTTTTCTTTTGTCTTACCTAAAATTCTATGAAAATCCAACCTATAAATTTATTATTCACTTGTATAATTTTTTGCGAACAAACTTTTATAATCACTTCTATTTCACAAAGATATATATTAACTCCTTCTATTAACATATATTGTATGTATAATTTTTCGTTTTATGAAATAAAATAAATTACATTTAAGAAAACAAGGAGAACCATTGGTTTTTTTGTCTATTCAACGTATTATTTTTTCTCATTTTTTACTGACAGGCAGAATTACCAACTTGATTTGACAAAATTATTTTAAATTTTTCTTTCTATTTTACAATTTACTATTTTAAAAAACCTGTTAAATAATTTAATGATTTTAATATTTAATTTTTAATTCATTATTGTGAAACAAATTTTTCTTTTTTTCCGCGGCAGATTTTAAAAATTATAAATTTTCTTTCGCTTTCTCAAGTAGGTAAATTTAATATTTAAGACCTTAATGCTAATACCAGTTTTTTCATGACAAAAGATACAAGTTGATGTTATACATTATTATCATTACTAATTTTCACATATAAATGTTTTTTTTGTTGTAAAAGGTTTTTTTAAGTTTTTTAATAATGTTCCCATATACAAACGAAGCCTGCTCACTATCTATTTTGAAATTAACAGTATGATCTGAATAAATATTAATATAGAAGGATTCACTAAAAGTTCTTTTCATTAAGTTTGGTTCCACACATAAAATTTTTGTATCTTCAAACGAG
>JAKCPI010028765.1:0-13020 GCA_023213315.1 Euborellia annulipes | reverse complement strand
AAGAAAATAATCATAATATTTCATTCAAAGACAAAGAATATGTTATGATGATGACGACACAACTCGTGGGGTGGGGGCCTAAATGTCAAAAGTGTCATCTGTCAAAAAAATGAGAGGTTAGAAGATAGGTTATGTTTCTCCATATTTAAGAAAAAAAATGGCCGCCTTTGTGTTGATATACAGTATGTCATTAGTGAGTGATCCTAATGAATGAATGACATTAGGATAAACAAACAATTGATGTGTAAACAAATGAAAAAATTGTGCATTTCTCCCTTTTTAAGAAATTCAAGAGAAAAGAAGATAAAAGTATGAATGAAAAATGATAAAAAAATAAATCAGGGAAGAATATTAAGAATAGATTTAGTAAAAGTTTAGTCAGAAAATTAAAGAAAATGATATAAAAGAAAATTCTTGATGAAAATGACGTCATTCGATTGTTAAAAAGTTATTATTTTCTTATTATATAGAGATATTTGTCTGTTTTGTAGGCATTTAGAGTTGCTGGAACTTTTTTCCTACAGAATGTGCCAATTAGGCGTCAATGACCTTACCGCCCGTGAAATAATAATAATAATAAGCGGGCCAGAGGAGGTCGAGGGGCTAGTCGCCACGCCGAAGGCTAGTAGGTAGCCATATGAATTGTCTGAAACGAGTTGCGACAGGTCTCAGAGCGTATTCGTTTTCTCTCATGAAGGGGTGGGAATTGTTCCCTCCCCTCTCTCATTCGATGCAAATGGCAATGGGTGAATGTTATAGAGGGTGCCGAGATCAAATTATGATGAAACATTGAATACAAAAATGACCCACCCATCTAATAAAAAATGCAGAATCATTGCTTGAGGAACAAGGAATCCTTATGCCTATATAAAGGATTCCTTCTTCCTCAAGGAATAGACGAATAAGTTGGAGTGTTCAGGGGCGTACCGAGGCAGTTGGGGGCCTGGGGCGGCACTAGATGAGGGGGGCCTTATATTGAATTTTTTTTTTTTTTTTTTTGGGGGGGGTGCTCATCTTTAAATATCCTTCTCCTCCATACACAAAAATATTTTTAAAATACCGTATATCCCTGAACCCCAAGGGCCCCGGGGCCTCTCAAAGAGAAATTTTCATTAAATTTTGTTTTTTTTATCTAAATTTTCCCATTTTTACTTGAGCCCTGAGGGCCCCGGGGCCTCTCAAAGAGAAATTTTCATTAAATTTTGTTTTTACTTGAGCCCCAAAGGCCCTGGGGCCTCTCAAAGAGAAATTTTCATTAAATTTTGTTTTTTTTATCTAAATTTTCCCATTTTTACTTGAGCCCTGAGGGCCCCGGGGCCTTTCAAAGAGAAATTTTCATTAAATTTTGTTTTTTTTATCTAAATTTTCCCATTTTTACTTGAGCCCTGAGGGCCCCGGGGCCTCTCAAAGAGAAATTTTCATTAAATTTTGTTTTTACTTGAGCCCCAAAGGCCCTGGGGCCTCTCAAAGAGAAATTTTCATTAAATTTTGTTTTTTTTTATCTAAATTTTCCCATTTTTACTTGAGCCCTGAGGGCCCCGGGGCCTTTCAAGAGAAATTTTCATTAAATTTTCTTTTTTTTATCTAAATTTTCCCATTTTTACTTGAGCCCTGAGGGCCCCGGGGCCTTTCAAAGAGAAATTTTCATTAAATTTTCTTTTTTTTATCTAAATTTTCCCATTTTTACTTGAGCCCTGAGGGCCCCGGGGCCTCTCAAAGTGAAATTTTCATTAAATTTTCTTTTTTTTATCTAAATTTTCCCATTTTTGGCTTGAGCCCTGAGGGCCCCGGGGCCTTTCAAAGAGAAATTTTCATTAAATTTTCTTTTTTTTATCTAAATTTTCCCATTTTTACTTGAGCCCTGAGGGCCCCGGGGCCTCTCAAAGTGAAATTTTCATTAAATTTTCTTTTTTTTTATCTAAATTTTCCCATTTTTACATGAGCCCTGAGGGCCCCGGGGCCTCTCAAAGAGAAATTTTCATTAAATTTTCTTTTTTTTATCTAAATTTTCCCATTTTTACTTGAGCCCTGAGGGCCCCGGGGCCTCTCAAAGTGAAATTTTCATTAAATTTTCTTTTTTTTTATCTAAATTTTCCCATTTTTACTTGAGCCCTGAGGGCCCCGGGGCCTCCTCAAAGTGAAATTTTCATTAAATTTTCTTTTTTTTATCTAAATTTTCCCATTTTTACTTGAGCCCTGAGGGCCCCGGGGCCTTTCAAAGGGAAATTTTCATTAAATTTTTTTTTTATAAATATATGGGGGCCTATGCCGGCTTGGGGCCTGGGGCGGACCGCCCCCTCGCCCCCCCTCGGTACGCCACTGGGAGTGTTGACAAAAAACAAAAGAATTTCCGCGGGCTTGTAGCTACAATAAGAAGAAAAATAAAAATACATGGTGAAATCTTTAGCTGAAAAATCCTGCTTTTTAACCGTAGGCTATATTCAAAATCATTATACCACAGAGGCCCCTATACCCCTTGCCCCTTGCCCTATACCTGCATTGTAAGACGTCCTCCCGAGGTGCTAATTTTTATTAGAGTTTACACCGGCCACAATTTTGAAGCTAGCGACTCCAAATAATTTTTTTTTTTTTTTTTAATTAGAGCTATTTAAAATATCTACAACTTATACAGGTAGAAGCGCTTTTTTTTAGATTAATCGCATTAAATAAAATATATTTTTTTTAAATTCGCTCTCTATCTTATAGATAATTAAATTAGTAATCATTGTGTTAAAAAAATAATTAATTTTTTGTCTTTAAGGTGGAACAGGAGCGAAGGTGTTACGCATGTTTTTCCCGATAAGATGGCGTTGTGGGTCATAAAAAAGTATCCCCAAAAAATCAAGTAATTCAAAAATTTGCCAAGAGATGTCAGAATGGTCAGTCACATATGTATAGGACATTCACATTCACTCTCAGTCCATAATAACAATTCGGTCATTGGATTTATTATTATTATGAATAATTTCTTTGGCCAATATGACCAAGAGGATCAATAAATTGGCAATGTGACCGAAACGTTGGCCCTGGCACTTTATGTTTAAATAAACAACTAGCTGCGTTGCTTATTTGGGATTTCCTGAAACTTAAATTGTATTAGGGAGCGTACAAGTATTACGTAACGCAATTTTTGAAGATTTTTGACAACCCCCCCCCCCCAAATTGCGTTACGTAATACTTGTACGCTCCCTTGACAGCTTTTCACCTCAATTAAATAAAAATAATCAAATAAAAAAATATTTTTGAATTATCTTTGACTCAGGAGGTCTCAAAAACGTGTATTTCCATCAAAATCGCATTTTCTCTCTCTCATATAAGAAAAAGAAAGCATGTCAGCGCAAAATGCCAAGGGAATGTGCTGGCTTGATGTTAATCGAATCAAGAGTGTGCCTATAATGTATTCATTAAAGTTATTAAATATCATGTACACACACACACACACACACGCACGCGCCTTTTCTATTTTAAATATTTACATTCATGAGAATGTTCAACGCTAACGCTAAAATCCAAATTACTCATTAAGATCAACCAGAAAATTAATACTTAGAGCATTTTACATATAGGAGGGAGAAATTTCATTTCCCCTCCAGAAGCGAGGTGAAAATCAGCCAAAGAGTATATAAATACTTTTTGCTTTAATATTTCTTCAAATTACCCCATTTTGGACAACTTCCCGATGGAATTTTGAAACTAAATTTTTTATGCTTAAAAAGGACCTTCTAGGGATTATAGGAAAATTATTTTAATCCCAAAATTTGAGTTATTGATTCCTAAAGTTACGATTTCTCCCATAGGAAAGGTATAGAGAAATTTTTATGTATTCTCTGCATTTGTGTATTCTCTGAATACTAAACAAATCCTCAAGGAGGCACTGGTTAGGAATAGTAGTAATAATAGATTTTTTAGCCCACTGGGCTTGGAATAGTTGGTAGCGTGCCTACCTTCTATACCGAGCGTCGCGGGTTCGGACCCCAGGCAGTCCGATGATATTATTTAAGGCATTTGGATACCAAATGGCTTAAATATAAATGCCTGGACCGACAAAAGATTTATTAAAACATACTGAGTATCGTTAAAAGTCTCAAATGGCCTAAGTTGCCGAAAAGACTGCGTGAATGTGAGCAGGGGCGCCGGAACGAATTTGAATCAGGGGGGCAAAAAAATTTTTTTTAGAAAATTAAAATAATTTAATATGTTTAAATAGTATAAAACAAAAACAAATCTACTATAAAACTTTAAAAATTTTAAATAAAATCACAATTTTAATAAAATTAAAATTTTAAAAATTTGCTAGTGATTTTATCAAAAATTTTTGGAAAAAATTTGGAAAAAATGAATTTCTTACTCTTTTAATTTTTTTTAATTTAGAAGATTTTATTTTTCAAAAGTAAAAATATATCATTTTTAAAAATAAATGAAATAAACAAGAAATTTTGCCCCCCTCTGCCCCCCCTGTAGGATGCCAGGGGGCAATGTACCCTTGCCCCCCCCAGTTCCGGCGCCTATGAATGTGAGTGTGAATGAGAAAAAATACTGAGAGCCGCCCCCGGGGCTGGCAAGAAGAAGGAACAACAGCCACCAAGATCATTATTGTTAAGCAACGCCAAGTGGTGCTGAAAATCGGGATAGGTGGCCCCCGAAAGCCGATCGATACATGTATCTAAATAAATAATAAGTCAAATGGCCTCTGCAGCCAAAATGACTTTAAAAAAAAATTAAGCTGAGGGGGGTCCAGGGGGGGGGGGGGGGGTGAAGCCTCCCTGGATAGACGTGAATTTTAAGAAAAGACGATACGTTTTTGCGACCCGAAGGCGGGCGCCGCGGCTAGTAATCTCTCATTTTTTTTTTCTTTTTCACATCATTTGTTTTAACTCGAAGGTTAAGCGTGTTCTTGTTTACTATATGACCGATGATTTGCTCAAATTCAACAATTCGAGAGGTCATTGTTAGGGGGGTGGTGCGGGGTGGGGGGGGGGTGAGCGAACCAACATTTGCCCCAGCCAGCTGAGAGAGCGCGCGCGCGCGCCGATGTCTTTCTCATGGGGTGTAGGCGATGAATACACACATGCGCGTTGGCCACCATCGTCGTCGCCTTCACCACCACCGTCGTCGTCGACGCCGCCGGCCGCCCGCCGCCGCCGCCGCCTCTACACGTACACCGAGAGAGGGAGAGAGAATCAGTCAATGGCGAAATTGAGAACACGTCGTATCAAAATATAAAAAAAATTTTTTTTTTTTTTAATCGAATTTGTGTAAAAAAAAAACGTAATAATTTTAGTGTGATTTGTGTGCAGTGTCCATTGTTGCAGTGTGAACATCCAATGAGGAAGGAATGTGAGAATAGACAAAATGTAAGTCCTTCACTCTCTTTCTTGAAATATCAATAACAACAACAACAAAAATATTGCTACGAGTCTCTCCTTTGAGAGATTAAATAGAATTTTATTGAACAAACTGCGCCCTCGAGCGGGGCTGCCCGCACTGCCTGCACATCCACCTATCCAGGCAAAGTTCGCCCTTTCGCGCATCATTTCTGTTTCTGGCAGAAGAGACAGGGGATATTATTATAATTTTTGACGTTAATTTTTCCCAGGAAAATTCTCTACCTATTAAAAAAAAAAAAAAACTCCATGAAAATCCGTTCAGTAGTTTCGGAGCGTATGCATAAAAAAAACCATCAAGCGCGAAATGGCCTCTGATGTCGAATAATTAAATAAAAAAAAATCCGTCAGGTAGTTTCTAAGTTCATGTAATAAATAAAATAATTAAAGAATTTATTTATTTTATTAAAATAATTAAATTTTAATTAGTAATGGCAAGAAAGAGGGGAGGGAGGGGAGGTACACTCCCCCTCCCCTCTCCTTCTAAGGAATTTTTTTCCCTAATTAAAAATTAAAATAATAAAATCTCCCAATTAGTATGGAATAATTAATTATTTATATAGATGCAAATGAATAGGCAAAAGGCGTGTTGGGTGCTTGGATCAAATAAATTCGTACGGGGAAATTAAGCAACTCAAAGGAGGAATTTCTATATTCTTTTACCTCCCTCCAACCTATCTATCCAAAATCAATAAAAAAAATTTCAGAGATTCAGCAGCAGTTATATTTCAAAAAAAAGATCCCCCTCATGCTCATTTGCGTTGCCTCATGGATAGCGGGCAGGGGAATGGAGAGGGGGGAGGGGGAGATATTATTATAATAAATACAAACTCTGTCTCCTAACACATGGACACTGAGGAACCACTGTACTGCCTTTTACTCCTTCTCACAAAATACATATAGAGAGAAAGTATTGGATTCGATGTCGAGATTTTAATGGAAATACACGCTTTGAGGTCCCCTGAGTCAAAAATGCCCTGTCAATGAGTAATATATATCTCAAGAACGAAAAGAGCTGCGAGATTGAAATTTTATATTTAGGCTAGGCACCCCCTTGGCGCCTCCCACAAAACTTTTGAACAAAATCGGCCAAAGAGTACTAGTACTTTACTGGGGCTTTCCAGGCCCACCGGAGGATAGCTGGTCCCATGGCCCCCCTTCAATTTTTCCTGGGGCAAGGAGCTTAGGGGGGGCAGGCCCCCTGGCACCCCCCTAGTTACGCCCATGTTTCTAAGCTTTTACCTGACGCTTCAAATACTTCAGTAGCTGAATACACAACCAATTTCTAATTTTTTCAGGATAAATGGAATTTTCTCAATTTCCATCACCTCTATTATTATTATTATTTTTCTTCAATTTTCTAGAATCTCGGACAGTCCTGGAAGAATTTAAGAGCACCGTCATGAAAAATAAGCGGAGAAGAAAAAAAAAAATTTTTCAATTTAAAAAAAAAAAAAAAATAGAACGCGAAATAATCCCGCTCTGAAATTTTCAGAGTATTTGTAGAAAAAATCAAAGTTTTTTTATAAAAAAAAAAAATTTAAAAAAAAAAAGTGATCATTCATCTCGAAATTTTTTTTTTTTTTCGAAAATGTCAAAAAACCTTTAAGATGAATCTGTAAAATTTTGTCATATTTATTTTTGAAAAGTACATTTAAAGACAAAAATTTAAAAACAAAAATTTAAAAAAAAAAACGTCCCGATAAGTTAATTTAAAAAAAAATTAGGTGTTGGCTGTGTCTTCTACACAGCCGGTGGCTTTTTAACGTGACAACGTCTTTTGCTTGACTTCAAAAAAAATTTTGCACTCTTACCTATATTGAAATATAAAGAGAGAAAGTATTGTTTTTTTGACGTGACAACGTCTTACAAATCATGTTAGAGGGGCATGCACGAAAAAGTTTATCAGCTTGAATAACTCCTCTGTCTTAAGAGGTATAATTATGGGAAATATATGGTTAGAAAGAATGAGTTTTCAGCTAAAGATTTCACCATTTATTTTTTTCCTACCATTTTATTTTATCGTGCTGCGGTAAATTCTAATTTGAAAGTTTAAACCCCTGTAGATTCCGGAACGGCTAATCCGATCAGACTAAATGAGATGTCATTTGGTGCAGAAAGATAACCTCTAATAGAATAAATAAAAAAATCCCGAGTACTTAACTCAAAAATTAGTTATTTTCTCGAAAAACCTCATTTTTTAAGCATAAGTCGCCCTTAATGGATAAAAAAAGCCACACCTGTCATATATTGTTTCAATGAAAATGTTTGAACATGTTTATTTATGAAAACAAACTACTAGTAAAAAAAAAACAATACTTTGTTTCTTTATATTTCAATATAGGTAAGAGTGAAAAATTTTTTTTGAAGTCAAGCAAAAGACGTTGTCACGTTAAAAAAGCCACCGGCTGTGTAGAAGACACAGCCAACACCTAATTTTTACTTTCTCTTACCTATGTATATATGTAATATATATATGAGAGAAAGTATTGGATTCATGTCAAAAATTCGATGTCGAGATTTTGATGGATCTTCACGTTTTGAGGTCCCCTGAATCCAAAAAAGTGGTTTTCGCGACATGGTCTGTCTGTCTGTGTGTCTGTGTGTCTGTGTGTGTTCAATTTTAAGCATGAAGGAATTGAGCTAGGAGGTTGAAATTTGATATTTAAGTTAGGCACTCTCCTAGGGCGTGAAAATAAGCTTTTAATCAAAATCGACCAAAGAGTACTAGTACTTTACTGATGTACTTTTTCAGTTTTTTTCGGTTTTCTCAAAATTCGCTCTAACGATTTTGATTAAAATTCAAAAATCATTTATTTTTTTAGGTGCTCTTTCAAATGTATATTCTGATTTTGCTCTCAAAATTGTTTGAAGACCACTTTACTCTTGTATTTCATAGGGAAGATAGGAGAAATGGTTGTCATGGTACCGGTAACAAAATATAAATATTTTCCCCATACTTATAAATTTTACATCTTGAAATTCGAATGTACCGTACTGTCGGAAACTAAATATATTTCGACACAAAAAATCTGGTGTGACAAGCACAGAACACAACTTTCGATTACCGAAGGTAAGAGAAAGTTGTGTGCTGTGCGCCAGTCACACCAGATTTTTTTTACTAGTAGTTTGTTTTCATAAATAAACATGTTCAAACATTTTCATTGAAACAATATATGACAGGTGTGGCTTTTTTTTATCCATTAAAGGCGACTTATGCTTAAAAAATGAGGTTTTTCGAGAAAAAAACTAATTTTGGAGTTAATTACTCGGGATGTTTTTACTTATTCTATTAGAGGATTTGTTTCTGCACCAAATGACATCCCATTTAGTCTGATCGGATTAGCCGTTCGGAATCTACAGGGGTTTAAACTTTCAAATTAGAATTTACCGCAGCACGGTAAAATAAAATGGTAGGAAAAAAATAAATGGTGAAATCTTTAGCTGAAAACTCATTCTTTCTAACCGTATATTCCCCATAATTATATCTCTTAAGACAGAAGAGTTTTTAAAGCCGATAAACTTTTTCGTGCATGCCCCTCTAACATGATTTGTAAGACGTTGTCACGTCAAAAGTCGATGTTTTTTGAAAATGCTATAACTTTTTTTTGGCTGGGTCGTAAAATCTGAAAAAATTTTCAGACACGTTTTCAATAGGGTACAAAAAGATGACAAATCAAAAATGGTCGGGTTCAAAAGTGGTCGAGTTGGCGTGGAATGCCCCATATATAAAAATATTCCAAAACAACCGCGAAAACGTTAATGACCAATCTCGTGGAGCCCTTCACCGAAGCAGCAACAACCAAAATTTGCTCCCTCCATTGCCCCGCTGTCGGAATATTCGCAAAATCCTGTGGGGTGTTCCCGAAGACATCGCCACGACAATCATACTCTTTTTACAATTGTCATTTTGTTCTCTCATTAATTGTTTAAGTACAAATTTTGTTTTAATTCAATTAATCATATCAAGCTAGTTAATTACATAGATGTGAAGCAACCGGCTCTAAATCTCTTTATTCATTCATTCATTCATTCATTCATTCCTTAATTGAATCACTGAATGCGTTTTGTTATTTTTGACCTTGAGAAAATTTAGGCGAATTTGATCAACTCTCTACTTGTCACTGCTAATTTTTAACAAAAAAATGTATTGAGTTCATTTGTGTACCATTTTAATGTTTCGCTAGCAACTTCTTTGTTTGCGGCTTGAAAAACTCTGCCTTAATATGATGAATATACGGTTAGAAAGAATGATTTTTCCATTTATTATATTACTAGCCGCATTCTTCCAATAACACCCAAAACGTGCATTTTCGTGCAATATATAGGCTATAGCTTCTAAAAAATGTAATTCGTATAGATACTATAGAATGTCAGTTTTCATCGCAAGTGATTAGTGATGAAACGATACCACTCGAGTTATCAGTCGCAAAAATTCAGAGGTACAGTCGGCGCCACAAGTGCCTGATGTTTTCGATAGTAAAGTCTTGAACTTAGGCAACCAAAATGCTTAGCAATCGGAAAATAGTTTTTCCCCTTTAGTAGCATTAAAAAATGTTTTGATTGACTAAACCTTGAGCTCCAGTCCCGAGCACATAGGGCATTTGTGTGGCTCCAACTGTACCCCATATTGCAATGCTCACCTCTATAGAATCTCCGTAATACCCTCACCATTATGTAACTGTCAGATCGCTCCAGCCACTCCAGAACACCTTATTTTAGAATGTCCCCACTACATAATTCAACGCAATTCTCTACTAAACCAAATTCAACCCCATTTCCGAGATCCACCACAATTCATCGATATCCTCCAGAAAACCAACGAAAATATCATCAAGCCCGTTATAGACTATATTAGAACATGCCAGATAAAGCTATAACTGTCCATCATTCCACGTCAGCATCCCATTATTTTACACAATTGATATGATGTTATTTTTATCTTGTTCCTGTACTATGTTCTTTTTATTATGTTATTCTATTTTGTTCTTTTATAATGTTATTTTACAATTTTTTTTATTATGTTCTTTTATTATGTTATTTTACTTTGTACTTTTATTGTTGTTTTACTATGTTCTTTTATTATGTTGTTTTACTAGTTTACCTTTTTTAAGTATTATGTAATTGTATACTTTTACCCAATGGCCTACGGCTGGAAGGGGCAAATAAATAAAAAAAAAAAAAAAAAAAACTGTACCCCTGTATAGACATTTTAAGGGGGTTCAGGAGGTAGAAGTTACGCATGTGTTTCCCGAGAAGAGGGCGTTGTGTGTCTTCAAAAGTAAGCCAAAAAACAACACCTATTACGAAAATTTGCCAAGAGATGTCAGCGTGGTAGCTAATCATTTATTGGATTTAGTTGATTTCCATTGATCTTTTAATAATAAATACTTTATAAATGTTATTATATGTATATTATGTATCTTTTATAAAAGCATAAAAATATATAAATATAGGCCAAAAGGGGATCGGCTGTTAGACTAGCCTGCCATCTATTGCAAGAATGCTGAACTAATTTGACAGATGATTTTTAATTAAATCATCTAAGCTTATTTTAAAAATTTCTTAATTAATATGTGATTAATAATAACTAGAGCCCGGATTCCTATGCAATTGCATATTCTATTTGCTAATAGGTACGTCACTGAAAAGCAATTTTCTATCCGAATCATGCCCCCTTGGAGCTAGGGTTCAAATTCTATATTGCATATTTTTGCATATTTGGTCAATATTGCATAAAGTTGCATATTTAAAACTTTTTGGATATTTTAAATTTTTTTCAGTAAAAGTTTCATTTTATTTTAATTTTTTAATTTTTTTCTAAAAACAAAAAAAAAAACAAAATTTAAATCCTTTATTACATTGTAAAAAATAAATAACTATATATTTTTTATTCTTTATATCCTCTTTAAAGAAATAAATTTAATTTTGCTAGAATTTTCGTTGGATGAATATCAAGTCAGTTGTGTTCAAGGGCGGATACAAGGGGGGGGGGGTAAGGGGGTAATTACCCCCCCCACCCCGAGACTTGAAAAAAATACTTTTTTCGAGAAAAAAAAAATTTATTTTTAATGTAAAATTTTAAAAATTAGGGGAGACCGGGGCAGGTTGGCCCACGGGGCAGGTCGGCCCAGTCGCGATATTTCGCAGAATAATTGGACGATTGTGATACGGATCAGAATGAAGGTTAATAGCACTGCCACACACCTTCCGCCAAAACAACTATAGCGATCGGAGTAAATTCGCATGAGCTAGGATCATTTATTCGTTTTTTGCACCTTGGAGTAAATTTTCATTAGTTGAATAAAATTGTTTTATCTACTTTTTGGGTTACTTCGAAGATCAAAAGTGAGCACTATGTTTAAAGGTTAGAGTATAAGGATTATTTATCCATGGCATATTAATTGAAAAACATCAACGGGATTTGTGCGTGATAAAAATTGTTTCAAATATGACGATGTAGGGCGGTTGGCCCAAAAATGACGGGGCAGGTTGGCCCTTTCGATTTTTGCCATTGTATGTATGAAATCGTTAAATCCTGTTTTATCTTTTCAATTTTAGTGGCAATGAATGATGTAAAAGTAACAAAATAAAAATTATTATAAATATCGATGTTATACTGGCCCGTCATTGAGAGTTTATTGGAGGAAATTTTGCATCATAAATGAGAACGTCTTGTTTGTTTTGGAAAATTGATATCAGATATATGAATATGTTCTTATTGTTTTCTAAAACGTTCTGAAGTTCTTTGAATATCTGTGGTTCGGGAAGATATGAAGTGTTTCCGCTTTTTTTTTTTTTTTTTTTTAAACATTCACACTTTTTTCCCATTCACACAGTCTTTTCGGTAACTCCGACCATATAAGACTTTTACGATAACCGTTGTATTAATTATTATATATTTTGGGGGTCCAGGCATTCTTATTTAAGCCATTTGGTATCCAAATGGTTAGCACGATAACCTCTACACTAAGCCCCGAGGGCTAAGAGATTTTTCAAAAGAGCACAAATTGAGCGTTGGGAGAGAAAAGTTGGGACCCTTGTTGGGATACTCTTTTTGCCAACTTGCCAAGCCCAAGTAAGGTGTCTGCAATGCTCTTCATAGCATTCTGGCTCTCATCTCCAACCTCTGGACCACGGTTATAACAGTGATTCGTAAATACAAAAGAAAAACTGAAAAAGGAAAAGTTCTTGAAGTCACGATATACTTTTTTTGATTTAGTACTCACTTATTACTGAAACTGTTGCAATAACCAATTATAATTTAAAATAAACTGTGTATGTTAAAATTAGGTTGTTTTAAATTATTTTCTTGCATTTTTATTCATATAAAAATAACAAATGCCTTCCGGGCCAACCTGCCCCGACCACGGGGCAGGTTGGCCCACTCGAAATATTTTAGAAATAATTATTTTTTTTAATTTTAACATCAATTTAGGAGACTTTTACGATGACCATTTGGTAGCTTAAGGTTACACCAACATTTTAAAATGAAAACATAAACGAAAATGATTAAATAAAAAATTTTATAAAAGAAATAAAAATTAGTGGGCCAACCTGCCCCGGTCTCCCTAATACTTAAAAATTTGATTTGTATTTATAGCTTCTGGCAAACAAGTACAGAATGCGCCTTTAA
>JAKCPI010028764.1:0-14946 GCA_023213315.1 Euborellia annulipes | reverse complement strand
AAGCCAAGAGAAGTTTAGACTCCGAAACGTCTTGAAAATAATTTTTTTCTTCTGCTATATTTATTTCACTGATGATGTTTCCCAAAACGTCAATTAAAGAAAACTTTTTTTATAATTATACCCACATACATGATTATTGTGACGGCTTAATAACTATTACTTTAGATTTCCCAATAATTCATTTAATTATTTTAGAAATTCACTCAACACCCGGAAATTAGATTTAAAAAAAAAATTATTTTTTTTTTAAATCACCGGATATTAATGTAGCAGTTAGAAAAAAGAGATTGCCAAGAGGGAATATAAAATTAAACTACCTTGAACCTTAGAAGACCTTAATCTGACCCTGACTCGATGATAGGAAAGTAATATTATTCTCAAGGATTAAAAAAAAAAGGAATTCCCACTACGGTCTCTGTCTGTTTGAAACATCGCAATTTTTCGAATTTTATTTAATTTAATTTTCAATTAATTTGATCAAATCATGAAGGCCAGACAGTGTGCCTGTCGAGATAAATAAATGTTATAGCTGAATTATATATATCTACTTGCCGCGTAGCTCGCCTTCGATTTTAATTAAAATATGCTCTTTAAAATGTATTGTTTGAAACACGCTTTACTCTTGTATAGCAGGCCAAATATATATCAACACAAAAAATCTGGTGTGACAATTACCGAAGGTAAAGGTTTTAGAGACACGAAATTTTTGCCGCCCCGCGGAACCTATCCCCTTTTCGCGGAACCAAAGTTTTCCGCCCTGCGGGAAAATTTTTTTCCCTTAAGTGCAAATCATTTGACCTTTTTTTTTGCGTGCGAGTCTCATCCCATCCATCTTTTCAGACTCAGGTTTCGGCTACTTTTTGGCCGAAACCGAAAACACGGCCAAAACCAGGATTTTTGGGCGAAACCGAATATTCGGTCGGTTCCTGGTAAATAATAAAGAAGTTTTATTATTTTAAACAATTTTATTACCCCAAAGGAAAAAAAATTTTTTAATTGTATATAAAAACAACCAAAGCAGTTTTATCCGTTCACTTCTAGGGCAAATACAGGGGGGTAAAGGGGGTAATTACCCCCCCCCCCCCCCCCCCCCCGAGATTAAAAAAAAATAAATACTTTTTTCTAAAAAAAATTTATTTTGAATGTGAAATTTTAAAAATAATCACTTAAAAATTTGATTTGTATTTATATTCTGGCAAACAAGTACAGAATGCGCCTTTAAATTACCGAAATTAAGAAAAGATTGTGTACTGTGCGACCAGTCACACCAGATTACCCCCGAGCACCCGACCCCCTTTCTCTCTCTCTTTTTCAACCCTCACACAATTTACATGATTCAAATCGAATCACATTCATAAAATCTGTGATCTGCATCTGCATTTACTTATAAAAAATGATTTAAAATTTTTTAACAAAAAAGTACAGTGAGGGACAATAATAAGTCCCACCCATGCGTTTTCTACTTGTGTTTATTTCATTGTTTTTAAAAAAAATTATATATTTTTTAATGGAAACTCTCATGGTTCAAACCTAGAAAATATCCAATAAAGATTTTCATTTTCTTTTAAAAAACAATGAAATCATCACAAGTAGAATAACGCATGGGTGGGACTTAATATTGTCCCTCACTGTACCTTATTTCAGATAACTTTTCAAAGTGAATAAATACAACAGCTGCAGAAATAGTGACCGAAAGGTTGAAATTTTTTTTTAGTTAAATTGTATCTAACAAAAATAAACCACAAGTAATGGCAAAAATTTATTTAAAAAAAAATACTCCTGATCCTAGGATATAGCTCAGGGGCCCACATTTTGTGGGTACGTGGATGGCGACCACGAGCTGCCCTAGCTGGGACTGGCAGTACTTTTTCTTCTTTCCATGTCAGTCTCTTCTCTTCTGTATTTTCAACAGGCGTCAATTTTGCCGTCGAAATTCGGTTTCGGCTGAAAATCTTGTTTCGGTTGGACCATATTTATAACATATTTTAGAAGTTATTCATTCCTCTATTTAGATAAATAGATTTGCTCGAAGGGGTGTGTGTTGCACTGCGACCTCCCGGATCTAGTGTGTCCCATTTTTTATCATCCTCCTACGGTATAAGTTCCCTTTCAGAGTATCTTTTCCAGTCCGATGGCTTCCAAAAAGCTAAGGATCTGGCGCGGTTCTAAGGATGGAAGCTCCTTCGATGACAGACAATATTCTTCTTCTCTTGTGGATCAGAGCTCCACAATTCTTGAGGAGATGAGCTGGGGTCTCTTCTGCTGATTCACAGAATCTGCATATGTCAATTTCTTGACCCAGTTTCTTCAGATGTCCTCAGAATCTGTCCTGTTAAGAAACCCGTCAGTATTCTCAACTTGTTTTTACTAAGTTTCAGGCAATTCACAGTTCTTTTATGATCAGTCTTTGGATTGCCTCAGTTTTGGATATTCTCTCCATAGCCGTTCTTTTCCTTTGAATCCAGAGTCGCCCGGATGATGTTCATCCCAATTTCGCTAAATGGCTCTGGTCCAGTAAAAGATGTTTTTGATCCACTTTTTGCAAGCTTATCTGCTTCTTCGTTGCCCTCCATCCCAGTGTGTCCTGGAGCCCAGTGGAGAACAACCCTATTTTCTTTCCCTAATTCATTTAATTTGATTATGCAATCCCAGAGAGCTGATTTCATAATAATTCAACGCATTTATTGCAGCCTGGCTATCTGACAGTATGGCAATGCTTGTTTTCTTGTATTTTCTGTCGATGTTGAGTTGTGCGCATCTTTCTATTGCACCCAAAAAATGGTAAAATGATTTCTATAGAAAATTTTGAAAATCATGTTTCGGTCGGACCATATTTATTACATATTTTAGAAGTTATTAATTCCTAGAATTTAGAAAAATTCCATTGGTAAACAAAAAATAAAACAGGGTTTCCATAGTGACAAGCAGAGAACACAACTTTCAATTACCGAAGGTAAAAGAAAGTTGTGTGCTGTGCGACCAGTTACACCAGAGTTTTTTTTTTTTTTTGCGCTAATATCAACTTGTCTTTTTGTTGGTTGGCAATATTTTAAAATCTTTTCATGAATAATAAATAGTTAAATATCAAATGTTTAATCTACTATCTAACGGTTTCGTTTACTTGTTACAAGACCAAGATGATTTTTTTGTGATAATAATAAATAAATTCACGACCTTCTATTTTGAAAACAAAAAAGAAAAAAGTTTTAAATATTAATACTTTTCTAAATATGATAATAATATCTCGCCTCTCTCTAGAGAATCAAAAATTTTATTTTCCTTGACATTTTAATTTAAAATGATTCATATCATTGAATTTAGGTTTAATTTAAACAACTCACCCACCCAACGATTTAACAACTTTAATTATTTAAATCTAACGGGCTTGCGTTTGGACTTTGATATAAGATTTTGATTATAACTGACCGCACAGAGTTTTTAGTTTCCGTTAAGGTACACCGTAACTTGTACACTGTAGATTTTTTTGCTAGATTTGGTCTCGCTAGAGCTATATGAGACTCAATCTACAAATGGTTTAGGGCACATACCTTAAATGTTTTTATACGATTTGAAGGAATTTCTTTCAAAAGATCAGTAAATATTTCTGTCTTTCTAACCTAACTTCTAACAGATGTTTTGCAAATCGTTAATTCCTCCCATTCAATATGACAAAGTACCTGAGCATTTCATGAATGCAATTTTCATAATTTTCATTGATTAGTGTAATTGATAGTGAGCGAAAAAGTGTTTTTGCGGTAGGCATCTGTAACTTTTTGGCCACTTTTCGTAAGGGATAGCGTTCATTACATAAGTATTTTGTATTTTATCATAG
Source organism: Euborellia annulipes (assembly GCA_023213315.1). NCBI lineage: Eukaryota > Metazoa > Arthropoda > Insecta > Dermaptera > Anisolabididae > Euborellia > Euborellia annulipes. Next base: position 11,114 of record JAKCPI010028764.1, on the reverse strand, counting down.
GAATATTCATAAAGTGCTATTCAAGTCGTATTGATTGATATATATTTTTATTTTTTTCCGATCTGATGAAACCCTCCAATACTTTCTCTCTCTATATATTAACATTTATAGAGGTAAGAGAAAGTAAAAAAGAGCAGGAACAATTGAAAAAAAAAATCTTCAACATGCAAGATCTAACTTTTTTTTTTTTTTATTTATTCAACCCACTTAGTCGTAGGCCATTGGGCTAAAACCAGTTACAAAATAAAATATACATATAAAAATGATTATAAACAAAACAACATGAATACAATATTAACACAAAAACAAAGCAATAAATATACAATCAAAACAATAGAAATACAATAACAAAGCAATATTAAAACAAAATGAATACAAAAGCAAAGCAATAAGAAAAAACAATGACAAAGCAACATAGTTAATATACCCAATCACAGATTAATTTTGCAGGCCTTGCAAAAATCATATAAATATATTGTCTATTAGTTCGTGGGTGTTGCACTTTGTGATATCCACAAGGGTAGGAGGGTCTCTGAAGTGCGGCTGAATTAGGCTGTAGAACCGACTCCTTTGAGCTGAGTATAGGGGACATTTGAGGATAAGGTGTTTCAGGGGTAGCTGGGATTGGGGCACAAGTGCAGTTCGGTGAGTTGATAATATTGGTGTGTCGGAGAGCAAGTGTGGTTAATGCGGAGTCTATTGAAGAATATTATGCACGGTCTGGAGATTCCCGGGAACTTCGTGAACCATGGTGGTGATAGGAGGGGTTTTATTCGATGTAAGGCGGATCCTTTAATTTGGCTTGTGTAGTCCCAATTGTTGGTCCATTCTTGTTTTAGTTCTCTTTTGAAGTGTGGGATAACATCTTGCCATGGTGTTAATTTAGTGAGGATGTTTGTTCCATTAGCTGCCCTTTTTGCCAGATAGTCAGCTATTGCATTTCCTTGTGAAGAGTCGTGACCTTTAACTCATTTTAGTTCAAGACTCAACTTGCAAATTGCATTAGAAAAAGAACCAACTTTGTAAGCGACTGCCAAATCGCCAATCTTCTAACTCTGAAGTGAATTGTCATCATCGACACCGTTAATGATTTGGCCCCCGGTCGGATGATAAGAATTGTATCATATGTGGAGAACAAAGCCAAACGGAATTATGGTACTAATGTTGTAAATTAAAGCTCGGAGCCCATTCGGGCTGGGATGAATTAGAAGCTGCACACCCTCCTTGGAGGTGTGATTATTGTTTGTAGATGGCCGTTAGGATGATCAATTTTATTATAAGGACTTCGGCCAAAAATAAATACTTTTGCGTATTATCTGTTTTATTTGTAAATATTTCGATTCCATTAACATAGAATCATCACTGTGCATGCTGTGCAAGGGCGGTGTTGGTTTTGTTTTGTCTAACACCCAGGTTGTGGTCAGACAGTCTTACAGCTAAAGGTCTTTTATTGTAGTTTGCCCAATATAATATCTCTCTCTATTAAAATCCCTACATGTTTTACATTGTACTCTGTATATTGCATTGTTTTTTTCTTTGATAGGTGTTGTTTGTACAGATAATTAAGGTTATTAAGAGGCTTCATTGCTAATGTAACATCGTAAGGATTAAATATTTTTTTGATCTTCTCTGAAGCGTCCGGAATGTATGCAAGAGAAAAATATTGCACCTGACTTTTCCCTTCATCATTTTTATCAGATACTTCTAGATCAAGTGAAGTGATGGTTGTATTATTTATCTTAGGAAATAAAATTTGCAATAAATATTATTTTAATGTTGTTGGAAGATTTTGACGTGACGATTACCAAAATTTACCAAATATTAAGGTCACGAAAAATTGTCAAAGCTTAACTTCGCCAAGTTACCCGACTTTCTCCTATCAATTTTTTTTATTTTAAACATTTACAATACAGTATTTTAGGTTGGGTTAGTTTTTTTTTTATCTCTGGTTTCGACAAAGTTATAGATTTGCTCTCGGGCTTTGTACCTACCTTGGGTAGTGTAAAGTTAATTTTCTTCTATCTTTTTAATTCTAATTCCATTAATTCCGCTTTTGCTACTATCACTCTATTTTCGACTTCCTGCATTCGTTTAGGATGCTCTACTTCCATCTTTTGAAGAGCTGTTTGATGTAGAAGCAATTTTTCTTCTCTTTCCACTTTGATGTTTGCTATTTTTATTTCCCGTTCCATAAGAATTTTCAAATAATCCAGATTTTTAGTAATTTTTTGTTTATTATTTATTTGGAACTTGATAGCACACCAGCTGCTGCAACCAACTCATTTAATCGTACATGGTTATCTGCAACAATAGGAATTAATTGAAATTTTGTTCTAATAACTTCCCGTTGGAGTTTTGAAACGAAGTTTTGCAGTCTTAAAGAGAACGTTATGGAGAGTCCAGGAAAGGGTTTGTTGTAGAGAGGCCTGCTGATCAGGTTCATCTCTCCAAGGTAGGTAAAGTAGGACTTGCTCGCGATAATAGTTGAGTTCATCTTTATCTATTTGATAGTTTCTGAATCTTAAAACCTTTGGACGAGATTTGTCCATTAGTTTGTCCAAGTAGTTGCCAATATCGTCAGCTTGATCTTCGGTATCTTCTAATCTTTGTCTTGTTTGGACTCCGGGTTATTTGAGGGATAAATTTAGAAGAAAGACACTTCTGCTTCCACTTCCTTCCCCTTAATATGCGTTAAAAAAAAAAAAAACTGACGTGATGGAATGTTTTAGATAATTTCTCCAATTTCAGCGATTGAAAAACTGTAAGAAACAGTCAAAAAATCCCATTCAGTATTTTTCATGCAGACCAGTGTAAACTATTCGATAAACGGTTGAACCCAGTCAAAGAATAAATAAAATTATTTATAGTTGCTACTTGCTTTGTAGGATCCTGGATCGATAAATTTTATTCCTTTCATTACTACCCTTTTTTTAAGCCATAATTCTTTATGCTCACTTTCTTCTGTAACTTTAGACCTACATTTATGGTCGTTATCTTTGGATACATTATAAACATTTAAAGAATCAAATAATTCGTTCATAAACATATAAAAAACATCCAGTCTCTTTGATTGTGGATGGAGCTTCACCTGATATGGGTTTAGTCGACGCCTCCAAGACATCCCCTTCGACCTGGCTCCCTTTGGCTCAGTAAGAATTTTCTACCTTCATAAATTTTTATTATTTTTAAAGCATTATCATGGGCAATGTCAAAGTCAAGTTTTTTAAATCTGAAATAAACTCACTTTCTCGTTCTTTATGCAATTCTGACGTACGGTGGGCATTTTTTTTGAAGATTAGGCCAATAATAATATAACTTCATGATTTTTTTCACAATGTTGCATCCCTTGTGCCTTCTCCCAAAAAATGAGGCGTTCACGCACTGCTAAGTTGGCACTTTCCCTTAACTTCAGTTTAACATCTTGTAAATTATAAAATAGCACCGAAAGTGCTTGCCCGTTAGACGGTAGTTTGCTTCCTGTAATTTGGTGACACTTTCGGCCAATTAAATAAATATTTTTATGACTACTTATCAAATTAGAAGCCATATTTGCACTCGTGGTTAACTAGGATATCGACTAAATGTGAATGCGGGTGAGATAATAGAGAACTAACGGAAAAAAATTGGGGGTGAGAGTACTTAAATTCAAAATTCAAAAAATAAGGACTAATTATACATTATATTATACAGACCGATTGTAAGTCTAATGTAGTGTGAGGCTCCGATAATGGGTTCAGTGAAAGTGACCCCAGCAGTGTTATTTGCAGCTGGGGGTACTGCAGTTCTCCCTAAAACAGCTCTCCCCGCAGGTATTGCAGTTGCCCTGGTGGTAGTAGGTGGAGTTTGTCCTGCATTCCTACTCCCTCGACCACGCGGAGTGATCTGATTCACTTTAATATATTTTGATCTATAAAAGGAATAATCGTAAAACGCAAATGTAGAGTTTTTCACAACTGAAAAAATTAAAAAAAATTATTATATGATCAAAATAGTATAATATATAGTTCATTTGGTTCACAGCCTCACCGAGCCCACATGCAACGATCCCCCGTATGTATTTGTGGCATGTATGGGCACCGTTAAAGAATAAAACCCGGCCCACTGAAGTCTAGCCGGCGTCGCCCTCCTGAACCCAAATTTCTTCAGAGAGGCAGTGTTTAGATCATGTTCTAGTTAGCCAATCACAAAGCTTGTTTGGGCTCCGGGTAATTTGAGAGATACATTTAGAAGTACACTTCTGCTTCCACTTGCTTACCCTTAACATGCGTGATGGAATGTTTTAAATATATATCCCCAGTTTCAGTGATTAAACAACTGTAAGAAACAATCACAAAATCCCATTCATATTTTTTCATGCAGACCAGTGTAATCTACCCCATCAACGGATGAACCCTGTCAAAGAATAAATAAAATTCTATATAGTTCCTACTTACTTTGTAGGATGCTGGATCGACATATTTTATTCCATTCATTACTACTCTTTTTTAAGCCATAATTATTTATGCCCACTTTCTTCTGTAATTTGAGACCTCCATTCATGAGGGTTACCTTTGGTTACATTATAACCATTTAAAGAATCAAATAATTCGTTCATAAACATTAAAAAATACCCAGTGTCTTTGATTGTGGATGGATCTTCACCTGATATGGGTTTAGTTTTACTACACCTAACAATTTCCGTTCCTAAACTATTGCCAAATATTTGGGGGTACTGCAGTTCTCCCTAAAACAGCTCTCCCCGCAGGTATTGCAGTTGCCCTGGTGGTAGTAGGTGGAGTTTGTCCTGCATTCCTACTCCCTCGACCCCGCGGAGTGATCTGATTCACTTTTATATATTTTGATGTATAAAAGGAATAATCGTAAAACGCAAATATAGAGTTTTTCACGAATGAAAAAATTAAAACAAAATGTATTATATGATCAAAAATTCACATGCCACCTTCCACACTTTCGCCCTTTATTATCCACTAATTCATATATACGAGGTGTGTTCAAAAAATAAGGTGACTTTGTATTTTTAAGAAAAAATATTTATTTATCAATATTTATGTTGACCCCTTCAAACTAATCCCCCTCAGATACAATGCACTTATGCCAACGGTTTTTCCTATCCTCAAAACACTTCTCATAAGCCCTTTTACTTTCTCTTACCTATGTATATATGTAATATATATATAGAGAGAAAGTATTGGATTCATGTCAAAAATTCGATGTCGAGATTTTGATGGATCTTCACGTTTTGAGGTCCCCTGAATCCAAAAAAGTGGTTTTCGCGACATGGTCTGTCTGTGGGTGGGTGTGTGGGTGTGTGGGTGTGTTCAATTTTAAGGATGAAGGAATTGAGCTACGAGGTTGAAATTTTATATTTAAGTTAAACACCTCCCGGGACCGGAAAAATAAGCTTTTAATCAAAATCGGCCAAAGAGTACTAGTACTTTACTGATGTACTTTTTCAGTTTTTTTCGATTTTCTCAAAATTTGCTCCAACGATTTTTTTAAAATTCAAAAATCAATTATTTTTTAGATGTTCTTTAAAATGTATATTCTCATTTTGCGATTGAAATCTTCTGAAGACCACTTTACTCTTGTATTTCATAGGGAAGATAGGAGAAATGGTTGCCATGGTAACAAAATATAAATATTTTCCCATACTTATAAATTTTACATCTGAATTCAAATGTTCCGTACTGTCGGGAACTAAATATATGTCGACACAAAAAATCTGGTGTGACAAGCACAGTACACAACTTTCGATTACCGAAGGTAAGAGAAAGTTGTGTGCTGTGCGCCAGTCACACCAGATTTTTTGGTATAGCCTTGAGCTCTTCCAGCGATGCAGTCTTCATCTCCTCAATCGTTGCAAATCTCCGTCTTTTCATGGGTCTCTTTAGTTTTGGGGACAAGAAAAAGTCACATGGGGCCATATCCGGTGAATATGGTGGCTGAGCCATGATTGTGGTGTTGTTTTTGGCCAAAAAATCTCTCACAAGCAAAGATGAGTGAGCAGGGGCATTATCGTGATGCAAAAGCCATGAATTGTTTTTCCACAATTCTGGACGTTTTCTTCGCATTGCTTCTCGCAAACGGCGCATAACTTCAAGGTAATACGGTTTATTGACCGTACGACCATATGGTAAGAACTCCTGATGCACCACGCCATGGTAATCGAAGAAAACAGCGTCCAGAGCGAGGTTCTTCATTGGTATCTTCCCGGCCATCTTGGAAGAGTTTGTACCACTTGTAAACATTTTTTTTACTCAGAACAGTCTCACCGTATGCCACTGTCAACATTTCAAATGTTTCGGAGCACTTTATTTTATTTTTCACACAAAATTTGAAGCAAATCCTTTGATCCATTTTTTTCGATAGCAAAAAATCGCCGAGCACGCAAAACACTTATAGCCTTTACGCCTCTCACAACCAAACAAAAAATGCTATACACTTGAAACTTGGTTCAGTTAAACGAGCTATGTATGTTTGTCAGCACATCAGTTCTCGAAGCCGCGCCATAATCAACTTGGCCCTGGCGGGCGGCGTCTCGTACGCGTTTAGTAGTTTTTCCCATAAACAAAAACGCCAAATATTTTTTGCCCTTGAATATTTGCTCTTAACTGAAAAGTGAAAACCATCAACGCATCAACTAACAACATCGTATTTATAAAATTTCTTGGTAGACGAGGGTTTTGGAGCAGTTTTAATTGAAAGACCTTCCTTGGAACGAACTCTTGAGAGGGCCACATATAGCATTCCGTGAGAGAAGTCTTCCGAGCGGAGCCACAGACCAATGCGGTCAAAATATTGGCCTTGAGCCTTATTGATGGAGAGTGCGAACGAAAGGCGGACCGGGAATTGAGTTCTCCGAAGTCGGAATGGTAAACCCTCCTCTTCATAATTGTCAATCCGAGGGATGATGACGAATTGCCCTTTCCTGTCTCTGCATGCAATTCTGGATGCAAGGGTGTGACGGCCGAAGTGTTCGATTGAGAGTCGCAGAGGCCCGATCCGACGTTGAGGTTCTTGAGGAGCATGACGATGGCACCTCGTCGATGTGGGGAGGGAGGCTTGCATGGCGGATCTTGTGTAGAAACTCCACCGGGTAACTAATGGCATCAGATGGATTTTCGCAGAGGGCCTCATCTATGGGCATGTACACATGTTCCTCAGTCACCAACCGTTGAAGAATTTAGTATAACTTACTAATTTAGTATAATTAACAACGTTTCGGTACAATTTTTATATTTTATCTATATTTATTTATTTATTTTTTTTTTTTTTCTTCACAATTATCACTTATTTTAATTGTAATATATTATTATACAACGAGCTGAGATTTTGAGTGTCACATTGTTTATTGATAGCGCAGTAGTCGAATTCGTGACCTAAGTTTGCCTGAATACCAGCTCCGGATTTATTTATTCACCCTTCTCAATAATATCCACCAGGCTGCCCCTATCTTCATCATGTTTATATATATACACTAACCGCAAAGCCCCGCCTTCGGCGGGGCTTTACACTAGCCAGGGGGCTGCGCCCCTGGACCCCCTTGCTCGCCTTCATTGAAAATTGTGGATTTCTATAAAACATATACATATATACATACCGGTACATACAAACATTTTTCCCTTTCCATTTTTATATATAGAGATTATTTTAACGCTTAATTATTCATGAACTTAAGATTTTTTGTGAATCATATCCTTTCCGGGACTCTCCCGGTACACAGACAAAAAATTAACGCCGATATTTTAGAATTCAAAATGTAAATAAATAAAAAATCGTAAACATGGGAAAATATATTTTCTTACCATAGCAACTATTTCTCCTAATTTTTAATTTTTTCTTATTTTAACGGTTAATTACTCATTAACTTATTGTTATTTGTGAAACAAAATCTGTCCGGGATTCTCACAAACATACACAAAAAATTTCATCCAAATCGGTTCAGTCGTTTAGGAGGAGTTCAGTCACATACACACGTACAGAAGAATTATATATATAAAGATATATTTTTTTTTTTGTTTTTTTGTAGAAGGAAGAGAACTCTCAAATATGAGTTCAGCCCCCCCCTCCCCCAAAAAAAAAAATATATATATAAGCCTCTGATTCAAGGTGAAATACATTCTCTTTCACTCATTAAAAAAAAAAAATAATAATAAATTAGGATGAGAATTTAAAAAAAAAAAAAAAAAAAAAACAAGATTGCACAAAGATTGCAAAAAAAAAAATCTCATTATCATAATAACATAGAAAAATTTAATCTAATTTCAAAACAAAACGAAACAAAAAAATATTTGAATTTAATTAAGAAAAAATTTCTCTTCATTTTTATTTTATACTAGCGGCAAAGGTTCGCCTTCGGCGAACCTTGCGCTAGCCAGGGGGCTTCGCCCCCCTGGACCCCGAGCTCGCCTTCGGCGAGCTCTTTTTGCTCGCCTTCGGCGAGCTCTTTTTGCTCGCCTTCGGCGAGCAAGGTTAGGATTTGCGGGCATGTCGCTTCCACGGCCATCGTTGAAACCCTGAAATTCCCGGAGCGTAAACCTTCTTAATTCGTGGCCAATCCTCAACATCGATGCCTCGTTTCTTCTTTAGAGCAAAAAGCAAAATGATATCTCAACCCCTTTAAAGGTCATTATAAAATTAAAAAAAAAACTCCAAAATGAGGTTTCAGTGCTCTTAAAATTAGAATTTCGAAAAAGGCTTCATGAATATCGTCAAGGCAATAAACGTAATTTACCTGCCAAATTACAACTTTTTTTGAATAAATAAATAAAAGATGTTTTTTTTTTTTTTAAAAACATTCACACTTTTTTTTCTCATTCACACTCACATACACACAGTCTTTTCGGCAACTTAGGCCATTTAAGACTTTAAACGATATCCGTTATTTATAATTATACATATTGGGGTCCAGGCATTCTTATATAAGCCATTTGGTATCCAAATGCCTTATATAAAATCATCGGACTGCCTGGGGTCCGAACCCGCGACGTTCGGTATATGAGGTTAGCACGCTAACCTCTACACCATGCCCCGAGGACATAAAAGATGTTGATATTTAGATAAATTGAAGAATACAAAATTTCGTAAAAATGGAGGGGCAGGGTGGTTCGGCTAAAACCAGGGAGGTTAAACAGGTTACAGCAGATGTTTTGTTTAGGATATATTTTTTTTTTTAATTTAATTTACCCCGTCCCTATTTATTCAAATTGATTGGTAGACAATTTAAATTAATTTTATGGTTAAAACCAATTTTGAACGATTTTAACCACATTTGACCAGTGCCCTGGTCAAAATAAAAAAAAGTATTTTTTGTTAACACCCTGCTCAGGGGCGGGAGGTCTTAGAATCAAAAACAGTAAATAGCTTCTTTTTTTTAAATTTCATTAATTTTTTTTAGGCATCGAAGGCATTAAGACTCCGTTTATATTTATTTTAATTGACTGGGTAGCGAGTACAGGTAGCGAGTATGACTAACCACTACACCAAGGCCCGAGAACACTAAATAACTTTATTCCCCTTGAAAGATATTTATTTAAGAAACTTAAATACAAAAAATCTTGTGGATGAATTATTTAAATTCCTCTCTATTATCGTTTAAAAGAAAGTTTCTCATCCTTATTTTGCTCACCTCTCCCTTTAAGAATATGTTCTTTTCTAGAGCTCCCCTCCACCCACCCCCCTTATCTTAATTCACCACTCGCGAATTTAAAACAGCTATTGCCACGGTAACATTATAGTAGAGTCGTAAGATAGGATATGACACCTATCCTATTTCTGAGTTTAAAATAAAGAATGAAAGAAGAATGATTCAATGGGGGCAATTAAATTAAAACGCATACTTAGTTATATCGAGGAATATTAATATTAAAAATCAAAAGACAACTAATTAGAAGGTTGAACGAATATTATGCATTTTAAGGAATTTGTTAATAACAGGCTTGATTTTACTAAAAAACAACGGAAGGTCGCCGCTTTAAATAACTTGAAATAACCCCTAATAACAAAAATTAAACGATATTAATTTTTATTTTACTTTAGCAGGTAATTAGCCTTTTTTTTCCTTTTTTACTTTCTCTTACCTATGTATATATGTAATATATATATAGAGAGAGAAAGTATTGGATTCATGTCAAAAATTCGATGTCGAGATTTTGATGGATCTTCACGTTTTGAGGTCCCCTGAATCCAAAAAAGTGGTTTTCGCGACATGGTCTGTCTGTGTGTGGGTGGGTGGGTGGGTGGGTGGGTGGGTGTGTGTGTGTGTGTTCAATTTTAAGCATGAAGGAATTGAGCTATAAGGCTGAAATTTTATATTTAAGTTAAACACCCCCCGGGACCGGAAAAATAAGCTTTTAATCAAAATCGGCCAAAGAGTACTAGTACTTTACTGATGTACTTTTTCAGTTTTTTTTTCGATTTTCTCAAAATTCGCTCTAACGATTTTGATTAAAATTCAAAAATCAATTATTTTTTAGATGCTCTTTCAAATGTATATTCTCGTTTTGCCCTCAAAATTGTTTGAAGCACACTTTACTCTTGTGCTTCATAGGAAAGATAGGAGAAATGGTTGCCATGGTAACAAAATATAAATATTTCCCCATACTTATAAATTTTACATCTGAATTCAAATATTCCCAACTGCCGGGAACTAACAAGGGGAAGTCGCGACATGTGGGTCACCGATTTTTTTCAAACTCATAGGATTTGAAGATTAGTATCTGGACTTCAATTTCCTAAAGCAGTACGATGCGCTTCTCAAGAACACTCAAGAAAATCCACTTTGAAGACTATCAAGATTTCCGAGCTCTATAAGTTTGAATAATTTTGTTTATATGTAAACAGTGTCTGGTAGCCGTGAGTAAGCGCAACAGTCTGGTAAACAAGGAGTCGCCAGTTCGATGCTTGCTGGGGACATTTTTTTTTTTTTTCTTTCAATTCACCATCCGTATATACTATCACTCATATTAAAATTTATAAAATTGAAATTAAATTAACAAATATTTTTCAATATAAATTAACATCTTTTATTTTTACCATTCGTTACACACTGAAAATACGAATATTATATTATAAATGTAAATTTAAAATATTTTGTTAATTTAATTTCAATTTTC
>JAKCPI010028763.1:0-21689 GCA_023213315.1 Euborellia annulipes | reverse complement strand
CTCTGGTTCATGGATAAAAATTATAATAAAAAAATATTTAATTTAATTTTCAATAAAAATATATCTTAGTAATAGAAATTAATTTATTTAAAATTAATAATAAATTTATATAAGATGTAGGTAAAAGGTTTATATAATTAAATAACTAGGAAAGACTTATAAATCCCTTCTCCCTTAAAGGACATTTGTAAATTATTTAATAATCAATTTAATAGTCGTATCGAGTATACAAATTTTTATAAGAAAAATATCATGTTTTTTTTCAATAAAAAAAAAGATTGTCATTACCTTAAATAAGAAATTAAATAAGATGTCAACAGGGGTGGGTGGCTGATGACGGGGTGAGTTGCACTACACAATTATTCACTTAAATATAAACACACGAGCGAAGAGAGAGACCGGCGGCGCGCACTCAACTGATCGAGAGAAGTCGATGCATGATTCACCTGTCTATAAAAAAAAGATCCAAATAGCAATTCCCTTTTTATCAAAGATAAAAAAATACTTTTTATTTCAATCTAACTTTATTTAAAGATAAAAAATAAATATTATCGGATGATTTAAAACATTCACATTTCTTTCTTAAATATTCCCACCTCTCACAACGTCATCAACCCTTTAATAATTAAAATAATTCCTAGCGTTATTTTTTACAACTGAACGAAATTTGAATTCTAAGACACGTCAAAACCTCGGATGGGTTACCACTAGCAATCAGCTCGTGGAACGTCCCCCGGTAGCCAATGGTAGGCCTATATTAGAATAATTTCAAACCCCTAAATGGCCTAAAAAGGGAAAAAAATAAAAATTTTAAGACAAGCTCGGAATACTTTTGTTAATACACATACAAAAAGACCATTTAAATGGAAACTAGCCGCATCACCCGCTTTCGATTAGTTTCGTGCTTGCCCAGGGGTTTCGCTTGAACCTTCCCTGAATTAAATTATTGAGGCAGGGAAGAGGAATAAATTTTTAATATTTTATTTAATAGTACTTCTTTCATCACGCTGCTTTTTTGCAGTTTCTAACTCTATTTTTTCCCTAAATTGTTCAAAAACTACTAATTCGTAATCAATAATATTAAATAAATAATATTAATAAATAAATGATATATAGACCTACACTGACACTCTGAAAAAAGGTAAAATGATATGAATTTTTTATAAGAAATTTTATTCGGGGGTTTCTATTTTGTGTCATAATCTTTGTAGGGGGTTGTTTGTATGTGACTAACTGTGAAATGGGGGTGGGGGACTAGAAAATCGTTAAAAAAGGTGTTACATAATATGCGGGCGACCCCTAATTTTAATCTTATTTTATATAGCATAAATAATAGCGAAATGTCCGTCTGTCACGCTCTATTTGATTAACTTCCCGTTGGAATTTTGAAACGAAATTTTGGAGTCTTATAGAGGACGTTATGGAGGGTCCAGGAAAAAATATTCGGGTCCCGAAATGCTCTAAAAGGGTTATGAAAAATTAAAGTCAAATGAAAAATTAAAATTAATAAAAAATAAATAAATCTCAAGATGAAAAATAATTAAAATTATATAATGAAATTGTTATTTTTTTTTGCTTAGAGGGGGCTCGCTGGTATAGCGGGCTGGGATGCCGGACCAAGGGCGGATACAAGGGGGTGGTAAAGAGGGCAATTCCCCCTCCCTCCGAGATTTGAAAAAAAAAAAAAAAACATTGTGTGGTTTTATGAAACCACGATGCAAGTGAAACTTTTTTCGAATCGTATGCTTTTAACTGAAAATTTTCAGAAAATTATTCAATTAAGGATATTAAAATCGCGTTTTTAATCTTAATTTAATAATTGGAAAATGGGAATGATAATGTTAAATCAATTGGCGTATGTTAAATTAAAAACTGAGAACAATATTTATTTAGTAATTGAAGATTTGAATCATTTTAAATTATTTTAAAATTATATTTTATCAATTTAAAAATTCAATAATTAAATCTCACAATTATTTTTTATAATTCATCATATATATTAAATTTCAAATTTCCTATTTTTGTCGTCACGGCTTATGACGTCATAACTTGTAGCGTCACGGCTTGTAACGCGACATGCTGATAGAGAAACGAAAAAATTTGTGTCGATCAAAATAAAGTTTCACTTTTAAAAATACTTTTTTTCAAAAAAAAAATTATTTTTAATGTAAAATTTTAAAAATTAATACTTAAAAATTTGATTTGTATTTATATTTTGGCAAACAAGTACAGAATGCGCCTTTAAATTACCGAAATTAAGAAAAAATTGTGTGCTGTGCAACCAGTCACACCAGATTACCCCCCCCCCCCCCCCGAGAAACTCCTCTGGATCCGCCCTTGTGCCGGACTCTACAAAGAAATCCGTGCTATTATAAGATAAAAAAATGGTGAGGGCTGAATGGCTCCGAGTCACAGTCGGAAAACAAATAGACAGACAGACAGACAAACAGACACTCGGCCAGAGTATACATAGATTTTTCTTAAGGGATAAGAGAGTATTTTTAATAAGCCAGAATATATGTATTTATTGCCTGACAAATTTCGGGATTTGTTTAAGAAAAGATGAGGGTCCGCCGCAGGTCAGTTGGAAGGGGGTCGACGAGGGGGAGGGGGCGAGGCCCGCCGAAGCCGGGAGGAGTGGCTAGTAACATCTTATAATATCCTTGATCAAACTCCTAAAATAAGAGCATTTCGCTTGTATTAATTTTATAAGAATTTTAATTTAATTTGAACTAATATCTATGTCCATGTCAGTGGTTTCTATTATTCTCTTCTGAAGATTTTTTTACTGTTTGTAAATATTGGAACTGTATTTCAGGGAGGATCGAAAAAAGTGAAGTTTTGAATTCAGAGTTGCTATAGTGCGGAAAAGTTGCGACAAGAAAAACAAAAAAAAAAACTTTTTGAAATCAGACTTCATCTTCCGATCGCGCAATCGGCTGAAAATTTCATAAAATTAGTGAAAATATTAATTTTTACTTTCTCTTACCTCTATATATATGTTAATATATAGAGAGAGAAAGTATTGGATTCATGTCAAAAATTCGATGTCGAGATTTTGATGGATCTTCACGTTTTGAAGTCCCCTGAATCAAAAAAAGTGGTTTTCGCGACATGGTCTGTCGATTTTCTCAAAATTCGCTCCAACGATTTTGATTAAAATTCAAAAATCAATTATTTTTTTAGATGCTCTTTAAAATGTATATTCTCGTTTTGCCCTTAAAATTGTTTGAAGCACACTTTACTCTTGTACTTCATAGGAAAGATAGGAGAAATGGTTGCTATGGTAACAAAATATAAATATTTTTCCATACTTATAAATTTTACATCTTAAAAATCGAATGTGTACTGTGCTTGTTATTAAATTATTAATTAATAAATTTAATTAATAACTAAATTTTTGGATTTGAAAATAACAACACGTTTTGTCAAATATAACTTCATCATATCGTTTTCACAATTCACTCTCATCAATCTCATCAAAACGCGCCAAAAGAAGTATAACTTCAAAAAAGTCATTAACATTGTATGTACTCAATTCCCGTAATGAAATATTTCTTCCCTCAACAAATGGTTTGAGAAAGTAAAATATCAATTTGTTTTTTTTTTTTATTTAGCTCATAATCTAAAATGTGTTATTTTTTCAATAAATAGTTATGCAAATAAATGGTCAGAGTGTGTTTTGAAGACAGGCAGGCAGGCAGGCGGTGACCGATTTGTTGGCAGCTGGAGGCCGTCTTTTCGTCATTGCTGACCGCAATCCGCAATTCTTGTCACATTCTTGAACTTCTTCTCTCTCTTTTAGGCACCCACTTTCCTTAAAATCCTCTCTCATCTCTAATTCTAAATGACCTTGCCCTCCTCACATCTTTCAATCCAATATTTTATATTTTGTTTCTCTCTCTCTCTCTCTCTCGTGCGTTCTATCTCATTATACAATAATTTATTATAAAATTGCATATTAGGTGTTGTTGTTCTTTTGATTATATTTCTCACCGATTAGAAATTGAAAATTATTTAAAACAGAGAGTATTAAATTTTGACCCCAACGCCGCTTCGCTCTGAGAAATTTATATCTATTACTAGCTTTTTTGGAGTTTAGGCTTTCACAGTTGTTATCATTAGTAAAAGAATTAGATTTTCGGTTTAAGGCTCTATTCACACGGGGATACTCAAATCTCCGAGCAACTAGGATACTGGGTAGCGAAGCGACTCGACATGTGTAATCCAATGGCGCCATTCACACGGGAAACTCCAGTCGCCGAGTATCGGCGACTGCGCGACTCAGTTGCCAAGAGACTGGACATGCAGGTCTCCAAGCTACTCAGTCGCCTGGTTTCCTCGATACTTTCCAAAAAAAATGCGCGAAAAAGAAACAAATCTGAAGCTAGTGGAGGAAATTGAAAAATTTTGATTGAGTGGGAAGAGAGGGTAAATGTTTTACATAAAAAAAAATTTTAGAATTTTAAAATTTTAATGTTTAGCAAAAATAAAGATAAAAAAAATTGAGAAATAACCCAAAATATTTATTTGTTTAAAATTATTTATTAATTGTAAACAAATAATCGAGTGTTTTATTTTATTTATTTATTTTTTTTTTATAGCAAAGTTTTTTTTTTTTAATTTAAGGCCTTGGAGGCCATATTTATTCAAATTGAAAAAAGCAAGTTAACCAAATACAAACTATACAAAATTTTATTAACAATACCAGAGTAATTATTAAGAATAACTTTTTGTCCCTTCAAATATTGATGTTTAAAATTTGG
Organism: Euborellia annulipes; assembly: GCA_023213315.1. Classification (NCBI taxonomy): domain Eukaryota; kingdom Metazoa; phylum Arthropoda; class Insecta; order Dermaptera; family Anisolabididae; genus Euborellia; species Euborellia annulipes. The sequence continues at coordinate 16,923 of JAKCPI010028763.1, read as the reverse complement.
AGGGAATTGAGTATGTTGATAGGATACTCGCGATTTAAGTAGCGGCCGTGTGAATATGACGGGCAACTACAGTCTCGAAGCTACCAGTCTCGAGTCTACTAGTCGACAAGTATCCGAGATTTGAGTATCCCCGTGTGAATAGAGCCTAACTGTGGTTTATTTGTAAAAATTACAATGTTTCGGCCAGTCATTCTGTGACCTTCTTCAGGTACAATTCAGCTAAGATTACAATTGAACTCAAATGAGATTGTCACAGATGTAACAACCTTTGTAATCTTAGCTGAATGAGTGGCCGAAACATTGTAATTTTTACAAATAAACCACAGTTAAACCGAAAATCTAATTCTTTTACTAATATTATTACTAGCTTGAAGATATGTTTGAATTCATAGAATACACAAATGCAAAGAATACATCGATATTTCTCTATACATTTCCTATGGGAGAAATCGTAACTTTAGGAATTAATAACTCAAAAAGTTATAGGAATTTCGGGACCAGAGTATTTTTTCTGGACTCTCCATAACGTCCTTTATAAGACTGCAAAATTTTGTTTCAAAATTTCAACGGAAAGTTAGTCAAACAGAGCGTGACAGACGGACAGACAGACGGACATTAGCGAATTATATATATAAATAGATTTATTGTGAGGTATATCTGAAATATTTCTAAGGCGGAGTCAAAAAAAATTCCAAAACATATGCAGTCAAAATTATTTATTTTATTGTGTCGTTAGATGACGTTTCGACCACTGGTCTAGGCCATCTTCAGAGCCGGAAGCTAAAATTTCAGCGACATTCATTCGCATAAGAGCAACGTTGTCTGGCTCTGAAGATGGCCAAGACCAGTGGGCGAAACGTCAGCCAATAACACAATAAAAGAAATAATTAATACTGGCTGCATATGTCTTGGAATTTTTTTTGACTCTATTATTTATATTTTGATTAATCTTATGACGTCCTGTCTAATTTTAGCAAAAAATTCGTATTTTTAATTGATTTTCATTTTGTGTTTATCATTTAAAAGCTCTCAATGGGAGGCAAACGGCGTTAGGATGACCACGTCCAAATTTCCATTTTGTTTTTATAGTTGAATATTAATTCAGCAAAAGCAAAATAATAATAAATGCAAGTAGAGCGAATATGTAGAATTATTCAATAATAAACAATCAAAAAAAAAATAATAATAATTTGAATGCAAACACCAATTGCAAATAAAATAACATCATCAACCAAACATCAACAAGACAAAGAGATTTGGTTAGAGCTCTCTCTCTCCTCTCTGTGTCTGTTTATTTTCATACCTCATTTTGACAATTTGTCTTTGTCATTTATGAATATGTTTATGAACATTTGTTTAAAAAAAAAATAAAAATAATATTTCAGCATCTCTCTCTAAACTTTGTTTAAATTTTTCATTATCTGCTTTGGTGGGATTTTCTCTTCTTATTTATATTTATTAGCTGTTTTAATAATTTTTCTGATTTTTTTTTAATTATGTACACATGATTTTTTTACGTATTTATGTCTTACGCTACTAACTTGTTTCATTCTTTAATAAATATCAGGAATAACTTAATAACATATAGTCCACAATTCAAATTTCTAATCTCAAATCCTTGCCAGCCCACGGGGCTTGGTGTAGGGGTTAGCGTGCTAACCTCGTATACCAAAAGTCGGGGGTTCGGACCTCAGGCAGTCCGATGATTTTATTTAAGCCATTTGGATACCAAATAAGAATGCCTGGACCCCAAATATGTATATTAATCAACGGATATTGTCAAATTCTTATGTTGCCTGAGTTGCCGAAAAGACTGTGTGAGTGTGAGTGTGAATGGAAAAAAAAATCCTTGCCTGTTTTTGTTCTAGGGATGGAAAAGTCGTCGACTCTGACTTTCTTCAAGAATCTTTTAATGAAAATAATCGACTTTTTTGAATCGAGTTGAAACTCTTTCAAGTCGATTCTCACTGGACGACTTCGACTTTTTTTCTTACAATACTTAGTATCCGATGGTAATATAGTTTGTAACGTTTTCATTGATTGACTTTCATCTTTCTTTTAAAACCTACACATAACACACCAATCAAGACGCTTTCTAAGATCAGTTAGTGAACATATGGGGCATTCTTAATTCCTCAATTTTAATGTTTTAGTTTGATACTCAACTTTCATATTTTATTTTAATGTTCGGTGCCATATCACGTGCAATTTCTGGATAGAATATTCTTTTATAAAAATGTTGAAAACAATTTTTTTTTTTTTAACACACACACTTTATTCTCATTCACACTCACACTCACACACACATTCACAGTCTTTTCGGCAACTCAAGCCATATAAGACTTTTTACGATATCCGTTATTGATTAATATACATATTGGGGGTCCAGGAATTCTTATTTAAGCGAAAACAATATTTGTGTGTGTGTGTTGTATTTAATAAAATATTTAAATACTTAATAAATCTTATATTATAAATAAATACAGTAAATTAATTTAATATTTACTGAATATCTCCTAAGCACGAGTTAATAAAAGTTTTTAAAACAACTTTAAAGTCAGAAACTCGATTTTCAGAAATGATCCCGAGAATCGAAAAATATCAAGTCGATTCCATGAGCGCCTTTTCCTTCCCAAATTTTGTACTTTTTTTTTTTTTTAAACATTCACACTTTTTTCTCATTCACACTGACACTCACACACACATTCACACAGTCTTTTCGGCAACTCAAGCCATATAAGACTACGAAATCCGTTATTGATTAATATACATATTGGGGGTCCAGGCATTCTTATTTAAGCCATTTAGTATCCATATGGCTTAAATAAAATCATCGGACTGCCTGGGGTCAAAACCAGCGACGTTTGGTATACGAGGTTAGCATGCTAACCTCTACACCAAGCCCCGAGGGCAAATTTTGTACTTAACAACAAACAAATTTTTCATTGTTAGATTTGAATATTTCCTGCGCCCCTTTCTCTTTTGGTGAACTCTTTCTTTGTAAACAGCCTTTTTTTTTTAATTAAATGGTAACATATATATAATTTAAATCAAGGACAGGAACCGGCGAACGAGCGACTCTTGGAGCGTGAAGCCTCTCCAAATGAAAGATGCATGTTAGTAGACAAGAAATTGAAAACTGAAATCTTTTTCAAATTCAAAGGATTTGACATCAAAAAGGTAAAATAAAATCAACTGTACCAGATTTTATTTTACCTTTTTGGTCATTAAAATTATTTCACTATATAAAATATACCAGGTGGGGACTTGTTTGTGGCGCTCACTGTACTGCAAATTTAAAAAAAGTGGAAGGTCCATAATATCCTTCCTCTATATTTTAAAATGTAGTTTTATATCCTTTTAATCTTCGTTCTTATTGTTTATATTCTCATTTTATTAAGATCTTATCATAATTTATGTTTATGTCATTAACATACTAATGGGATTAAACCGCTTAAATCATAAATTTTATTTCATTTAAATTAATTTTATTTATTTAAAATTTTTTTTTTTTTATAGACAAAATATTACATCATGATTTTACACAAAATCTCAGCAGCACTTTCTTTCTATGATGGATTAAAAAAAATGAGCAAATGTTTGTACGCCGGGTTGTTCACTCTCAGAGCAACCGACCGTGCAAAAAGAGGTCATCTCATGATGACAAACTCAATTCAATGCTCTCTTTAATACAACACTGTGTGTGTGTGTGTGTGTGTGGTGTATGTGTTACTCTCTCTCTTTCAAAACTAATTTCATACTATCTTTAACATCTTTATTTTCAAGAATGAGTTCGTTATATATCTATACATAATAAAATAAAGTATATTAATATAAAAGTTAAAAAAAAACAGGGTCAACAAAAGAAAACCGGTCAGGTGTTAAATTTAGAGCAACAATATCACTGACCTAAGACACAAGGCTAAAGGATACTTCCGATGGAGGATGTTATGTTTTTGTTAAAGATGATGACCCTTGTCTCTTTATTGATGGGAATCTTTTTTTCATTTGAGAAGAGAAGACGCGGAAGAGTTAACAGTACGTTTGATGATGCCAGGAACTGGGTCTGTGAGACTAGTGCGCTTGTTGAGGTGACCCGGCCACACATACACACATCCATATAAATATAATCAACATTAATTTAAATGGGTTTATTTTTACGAATTATAAATATTTACAAAGTTTTTTTTTTTTTTTCAAATTTAGAATATAAAAGGAAGGATTTAAATTTAAATTTTTTTTTTTTTTTGTTTTAAATACATAAATAGATGATGATAAATACAGAGTTATAAATATAAATTACGTTAAAATGATGATTGATGACTGTTACAAAAATAGGCGATGTTATGTTTGAATTGTTCGTGAGAGTCGAGATGATGATATTATAGCAAAAAATAAATACTAAGATGCGATTATGGTAGTTACGAGGAAAAAAAGGAAAAGGGATTGGGCGAAATTTTTGGTCATTTCGGGGCACGGAACACACAGCCGAGGTGTGGAGTCTGTACACTGAAACGGAGGTCGGGAGAACGTCAAGCCATGGCTGGGGTTGACTCGTGCCTGACGTCATTCGCGACCACCGAGGATATGTTCTCAATTCGTTACTTTGACGAAATCGGCATTATCGTATCCTCGGTGCATAAATGTCGTAGTGGCAGCTCCTTTTCTGTCCATGGCACGCACTCGGACAAATAGGAAAGCAGCTACAAGACATGATACCACTAACACCAACAACAACATAACAAGTCCTGCCACAAACGATGGAACAGACATACAAATACTCTCTCCGTCTGATGATGACGCTGATTGTATAACCACTGTTTCGTTATTTGTAGGTCCATTCAACGCAAAGTTAACATCACCTGGTGATACGACTTGAATAATTCGTTCTGTATTTACATCTGTCATTTCTTGTGCATCACGTTTATATACACGATTAGTGCCAGTTGCTCGACGTCTTCGTCCTTGATTTAATTCTACTTCCACTGATCGTGGTCTTCCTCCAATCGTTGCGAGATTTCCTTCTATTTCATCTGGTGCCACGCCACCTTTCCTCTTTACTGTCGTGTAAAGAGAGTGTCCTGGCGGTGGTGGAGGTCCAAGATGAAGCTCTTCTTCTTCATTTACTCCTGGACCGGTAGGAGGATTTGTTGAACTCTCTGGTGGGGGTGCTGGTACGACTTCTGGTTTGTTTTCGCTATAGGCTGAAGCTGGTCCGGTTGGATGTCGTGGATCTGGATAGGCAGCTGGAGGAGCGCCATATTCAGGAAGCAAAGAATTGTCAAATCCGCCTGCTCCTACTCCTAATCCAGCTCCCAAGGCTCCTCCCAAAAGTCCATTTCCGCATTTAGGCTCTGGGCAATGATATCTACACACTTGAATGACACATTGGAAGTGGACATTCATTGAATCTGGGAATTTGAAAGCTTGGAAGTAGGCAAAGCTCACAACTGAAGCTGACGGGCCGAAATTCTTAATCTTCTGGAATTTGGACATGATTTTCGGTCTAACTACGCACCCATATTGGTCAACTAATTGAATAGGCGCTCGTTTTCCATCATGTGCAACACAGTTTCTTACGAGCATATCAAATTTGTTCTCATCATCTTTAATTGCAAGCACCATAGTCATAGTCTGTCCAATTTTTACAATTCCTGAAACTTCACTTGCCCAAGGGCCTTTGCCAACTTGAATTTGCATCCAACATTGCAAGTTATCTCCAAGGAAATTGGCCGTCACAGCATGTAACATGTCAACCTGGAAGGGTCGGAAAGTGACAGCCTTTTCATAAAAATCATACCAGGTACAACGCAATTTACGAGCCTGATCCCAGACTTCTTGTACATAGGGATCATATTGAATTATGATTGTATTCTCCACATAGCTGCCACTTGGCGTAGCTCCAGAGCCATATCCAGTCAATCCTGTATTGTGATTTGCTGATGAAGTCATGCCGCAGCTATTAAGGAAGATTTCAAACGTAGCAGAAAGATGACCGGTTCCAGGCTTTAGATGAACACAATGGGAGTCACTGTAGAAACCTGAGGGCAAAAAATTAAAATTGATATAGAATCTAAATAACATCTTTTATCAAGCAAAGAGAACCAAAACCGAGAAAAAGATATAGGCCTATTCCAATTTTGATTTCTGATCTTTGCATCAAATTTAAGAAGAAATTTCATTTTCGCTGATTAATAACGAATTCCTAATTTCATGTTTTGAATAGAAACGGATGCTTTGACAAAGGACAATACTTGGCGGAGCAGATTCTTTTGAGAAAACGAGGGAAGTCTCGCTACAGCGAATTTATACAAAGTCTCATCGTAATTTTCGACACGCCTTTTCAAACCAGGTAAAAAAAATGTCTCCTCTATACGTAAATATCCAATTTGACGTCTTTAAAGTCACGGAGCAAAGCAAAAACAATAATTCATTCTTTGAAATAATTAATTAATTAAGGCAAAGAATATAAGTATCTGTGCTTATTGTAAGTGTAGATATTCAAACAAACATTTTCTTTAGAAAATGAAACAAATTTCTCTTTATATTAATATTTTAATATGAAAAGACACACGTGAATAAGTTTTTTTTTGTTTTGTTTAATATACACGGATAAATATCATTTTGGCAAAGAATGGATAAGATTTTTTTCTCAGACATGCTGGATGGACATTTCGAGAAGAAATATACCGATTGACAAATAGAGAAGATATTCAAAATAAAAAGAACTCTCAGGAGACAAGTTTCAGATCAATAGAACAGTATCTAACCATAATAGAAAAAAATTTATATTTTATTAATAGAAGATGGAAGAGAAACTTTTATTTTAATATTTCTGTTTTCTATTTAATAGGTTGCAGGTGAGCAAACCATCTGATGCGGGTGCATTCATTACATTGGCAGAGGATCTAAAAGGTGAGAATTTTATACCGACGTACTAGATATGTCATTTGGTATTTTGATAAATATATAATGAAAATGACTCTCTTCCTGGAATAAATAAAAAGCAGCAAGGAGTCACAGGTTCTGTTTCCGCTCACTAATTAATTGAATTAATTATAAATTTCATAAAGATGAATAACTCCAAGGCCATTTTGAATTTAAATTAATTGGTAATAACCACGGGTATATGAAGCGAGATCTCTACATCTACTCCAATACAGGAGGACTCGATAATGACCTAGGAGATAGATATAAGTATAATTTTTTTTTATTAAATTAATAAAGTATTGTAAGAAGTTTTCATATTAATGTATTTAATTTTTCTTTATAGTCTATATTTTAAATTTTTTATTAAAATTTTGTAAAATTAGTTTAGAGAAGAAAATTTTTTATATAGCCTATATAAATTAATAGCTATTAGCGAAGCCTGGTGGTTAGGCAACCAAACAAAGTTAGTTTAAAAAACTAATTGGCTAAAAAGTAGGAACCGATCGAATATTCAGTTTCGGTTACGGTTTCGGCCAGTTTCGGCCAAAAATCCTGGTTTCGGCCAAAAACTAGCAGAAACTTTCGGTCGGCAGAAACCTGAGTCTGAAAAGATGGGATAAGTCTCGCATAAAAGGCCAAATGATTTGCACTTGAGGGAGAAAAAAAATTTCCGCAAGGCGGAAAAAATTTAGTCTCCCTAAAAAAAAAGGTAAAATGATTTTCACGGGAAGGGAAAGGCCGTGAAAAAATTTCAAAAAAAAAAAAAGGTAAAATGATAAGAATTTTGTATAGGAAATACAAGTTTCGGTTTCGGTTACGGTTTCGGTCGAAACTAAGATTGAGGCCGAAATTCGGTTTCGGCTGAAAATCGTCGGACCCGACTAAAAAGGATATGAAAATGCAGGCAGCCAAAAATAAAAACACTCTCGATACTCTGCGAACGTTCAGAAGTTTCGGATAAAATTTATTCGCCCATTCTCAGGGAACTGTTTACTCATGGGTGAATAAATTTTACCTGAAACATCTGAAGAGTATCGAGAGCTTTGCATATTCATATCCTTCTTATATCCAGCCATTAAATATTTTTAAACAATTAGCTAAAATCACAATTAGAAAAAAATGAAATAGCATTATTTTTGAGAATAATTTTATAACGTAGCAGTTGAATTTCAAAATAATCAGAAAGTTTGAATCAAAAATTCTTTTATCAAGAAAAATATATTGCCAAAAATCAAAAAAAAAAAATTATTACTTAATATTTTTTTATATTTGTAATAAATAATTTTCATAATCGTTCATATCATTCGTTCGTTTTAATAATTAATAACTTTCTACCTTCATAGGGGTCGTACAATTCAAACAAACAATAGGGGCCAGCCATTTGGACATTAACTCCAAGAATCGTTGTTTTTATTAATCGATTATTACATCATCAACGATTTCCAATTTTTTTTTTAAATTTACTTTCCATTTCCTATTATCCGATATTTGTATCATTCTCCTAGAGAGGAGGTGAAGATGTAAACGTAATTTGACATTTGGAGCCAAGAGAGAATGGAGAAATCGAAAATATTTGACTTTTTTTTACCAAAAATAAAAATGAAGACAAACTAGAGAATGTAGAAATCAAATATCTGAATCTAGCGTATAATGCCATCCTATATTATATCATTAATAAGTATAATATTATACACGTTTCATAGAATATATTTTTTTGGAATTTAGGGCAGAGGCGCACAATTGTTAAGATGTTTTTGTGCAAAATTTTTGTAAGTGTGAGTAGGGACACGAAAAAAGTATCGATACTTACTAGTATCGATACTTTTGATCCGATACTAGTACTTTTTTACTCGATATTTTTTCGATACTTTACTCATATGAGTACTTGATTGCCGGTATTGAATGAAAAGTACTCATTCAAATATACATTTTTTTAAAAGTATTTTCGGCATCTTAGGCCATATGAATATATAGACGTCGCACTGCACACAATTTTCTCTTACCTTCGATAATCGAAAGTTGTGTTCTGTGCTTGTCACACGATATTTTTTGCGTCAAGATATCCTTAGTTTCCGGCAATATATAATATTAGAATTCGAGATATAAAATCTAAATACATACATTAATATTTTGTTACCAAGGCTTCTACTTTTCCTATGAAGTACAAAAGTAAAGTGGGCTTCAAACAATTTGGTCTACAAAATAAGAATATGCATTTTAAAGAGCATTTAAAATATAATTGATTTTTAAACAAAATCGTTAAAGCCAATTGTGAGAAGAATAAAAAAAATTGAAAAAATACATCAGTAAAGTACTATAGTACTGTTTGGTCGATTGAGATGAAATTCCTGCCCATGCTTGCGACATGAATACTTAGCTCCTTGTTAAGTTATTTAATTTAATCCCCATTTTTTGATATTTCAGTTGAAATTCATTCAAATGTTTGTGAAAATGACGTCAAATTCAAGCTAAAGGGAATCGCCTCCTTTTAATGGCAATTTCAAGAAAAGCAATAAAACAGACATTTAAAAGCAATAAAATCTCTTTCAGAGAAATTTACATAAACATTATGTTTTGATATTTTAACTGGAATCGATCTTCTTGAAATTTAAGATTTTTTCACAATAAATTAAATTGATTTCAAGTGAAATATCAAAGAATGTGGATTAATGGGAATTACTCAAAAACGAAAAAACTCTCGATACTCAAATTTTATACTTAAGCCAAGTACCTATGTCGCAAGTATTTCGAGAAATTTCAATCACATCAGCCAAAGGATACTAGTACTTTACTAATGTATTTTTTCAGTTTTTTTCGATTTCATAAAATTTGCTCTAACGATTTTTATTAAAATTTAAAAATCAATTATTCTTTAGATACTCTATATCGCACTGATCTTTCGGTATGCCCTTTGATCGACGTTAGGAGCCTAAGATGAGGAAAGACTTAAAAAAATACTCGATACTTTCTGGTATCGATACTTTTCTTCCGATACTTTACTGGTATCGATACGATACCAAGTACAGGTATCGATACCACATCCCTAAGTGTGAGGTTCCCTTAAGAAAACGTCATTTTAAATTTTATTAAAATCGAATGAAAAATAAAAAAAAATAAAATTGTGGGGGGGGGGGGAGGCGAAGAGTCAAAAAAACTTTTTGAAATGTTAAATTTTAAGGGGAAGAAAAATTTTATCCATTTACTGTATTGTATTTATTCTCAAGATATCCAGTAAAAAAAGAAAGAAAATTTAATTAAATAACAATTTTTATTACTTTTCATTTAAGAGACTTAATTATTTCATTATTAAAATTAATTAGCTTTAATTTTTTATAAGAAATAGAACTCAATAATTTCCAATGGAAGAGTTCGAGATCTATGAATTCCTTAAAAGGGGGGTCCCCTACCCCTAATTTGAAATAATGATAGCCTAAAACCACCCCCTGAAAATTCTCTACACATTAAAAAAAAAACTCCATGAAAATCGTTTCAGATTCTATGCGTTATAAACAAACAGACTGTCTTTAATTTAATAAGTATAGAATAGATATAGATATAGAAGATAAACGAAAAGAAATTTTTACTTATGGTAATTAGTGTCATGCATGCGATCGTTACTATTAAATACCTTTGCTGAAGATCATCCCATAGAAGGGTCGATCAAATTCAATATTGACGCGCATGTGTGTCTTCTCGCATTGGACTTGCAGGTGTTTGATTTGAGGCATCTCTGGTGCTGCGAGTGGCCAAGGATCGTCGGGTGGTAGTCCATTGCCAGCCAGATGTGTCGCCGGGGGGCCATAGAGATCAGGTGGTGGCGGTGGTGGGCCGTAAAGGTTGCTTCCTGCTCCACCTCGATGCTCAAGGGGCAGCGACGACGCATCGCCCTGCCGCGACACCTGCAGAAAAGAACAGGTGAGACGGGGCAGTGGTCCATGGGGGTAAGATCAGATGTAGTCGTATAGAGACAGGCAAGACGGCAAGAGTGGGTGACACACCACCAGCCAACACCAACCAACCAACACAAGTCAAGTTTCATGTCCTTAAAGAGTAGTTAAATAAAATTTGAATTTCTCTTTTTTTCCTTTTCAGATCATCACCTGTCAATATCAAGGTAAAATAATGATTTTCTCTTCTCCTTATGGAAATGAAATTCCTTTTTTTTTTTATTTAGCACAAGTTTGTCAACTTTTTGACCGGAATTGAAATGAGAATTAAAGAAAAACAAAATCTATTTTATTTTTTTTTTTTTGATCAATCATTCAATCATATTCCCATATGGAATGACTCAAAAGAAAATTTATTATTTATTGACTGGAATGAAATGATTTGAATGAATAGTCATTGAAAAGATGCGGAACAAAAGAAGCTAGGACACCCCGAAGGGATAATTGAAAAATTGGATTCTGTCTTAATCATCAAAACAATTATTTGGAGTAAGGTTAGTAGAAATCCACACAAAATTTTTCTCTGCTTTTTTTCATTTAATAGAACTCTGAAAAGGACAAGCTGAAGCTGTCTGCGGAAAAGACAGGTATTTTATAAGCAATTTTTAAAGAGTCCATTTTTTGTTCTAGATAATATTGACCAGTCTAATGTGAGGCAGAAGCAACAGGGGCACGTGCCCAGGGCCCAGACGGCAAGGGGCCCGAGCAAGGTAGAAAAAATTCGCGTTATATTGTATTAAATTATTTAAAACGTTTAGGCAAAATTTAAGAACAATGAAAGTAAAAAAATCTGGTGTGACTGGCGCACAGCACACAACTTTCTCTTACCCTTCGGTAAGAGAAAGTTGTGCACCGGGCTGGTCACACCAGATTTTTTGTGTCGAGATATATTTAGTTTCCCATAGCACCTTAGTTTCAAACTTGCATTTTAAATGTTGACTGCTTGAAATAAACTATGGTTATTTTTCAAAATTTTAATCTCATATTTGGACATTTTATACACAATATAGAATCCTAAATAAATACAAAATTTTCTTGCTAATATTGATAAAATTAAAATTTTTAACCCTCTCCCTCCTTGGTCGAAAGGTTAAAGATAGTGACAAATGTCAATATCGATAATCTCAAAGATGCTGGTTTAAATATGGCTTCAGATGCCGAAAGACTTAAAAAAAAAAAATTTAAAGAGTTTACACTTAAATGAAATTGTATTTTTTTTTTTTTTTTTGCACGAGATCTAAGCTGAATCAAATTGATCGTTTCATTAAATAAATAAATAAAGTCATCATCATTTATCATATTTTTTTCTCATATCAGAAAGCGTGCCAGCTTAGACAATATCTGACATTTATTTATTCAAGATTTAGTATAGATGACATTTTGAGTACTCAAAAAAATTGTAATAAAATAAAGTCTCGTAATTAATAATAATAAAAAAAAAAAAAAACAAATCTGAGCTTAATTGTCCAGAACGGAAGACATCAGATGAGTGAGTGAAGTCGATAAAAAAAAAGTTAAATTTTTAAACTTGTTCGTTTTAATAAAAGCTTTTTCACTGACCTAGTATAAAGTATTTTTGAAGGGACAAAAAACGATTGTAAATATTTGATTTATTTATTTTTATTTAATGAATAGAGAAGCTGAGGATTTTAGATGTGGGGTTCTAATATCGAAATCAAGAAAATGGGACATCATTTGATATTGGAACTTTAATTATTATATCGCTAGAGCTTAAAGGAGAGGAAAGCGGTCTTAAATTGCTTAAACTAGAAGAATCTAGTTAAAAAAAACTCCAAATGGGGAAGCAGCTGAAGTAAAAGACCGTGATGAGGGGAATTTAACGAGATGTTAAATAGTAAATAATTTTTTATTAATAGAGGATAGCACCAAAATGATTTCTTCATGTATTTATTACATTTGTAGCTGTTTCGGTTCTAAGTTTGAACCATCTTCAGAGCTGGCAAAATGTCTTTATAAAAGTGTCAAAGTGGATTTTATACATTTTTAGAATCCAACTCTGAAGATGGTTCAAATTTAGAGCCGAAACGTCAGCTGTACAAATATAAAAAATATATGAAGGAAAAAAATATAGCTCACTTTGGGGCTACCCTCTAATAATTTACATCGACAACTATACAACAATTTTTATTCCACTTTGCCAATATTTTATATGAATTTGAGTAGCATAAAATATACAAAAACGGAGAGAATGTAATGATAAATATTTTTATTTCATTTATTTTTATTCTAATTGAAACAGGATTTTCGGTTTCTCATTTCATCAAATGGCGAAGAAACGAAAAAGAGCTTCCTGCCAAAAAATAATATTTATTTATCTGTTTTCTTTATCAAGTGTTCCAGTGTTACACTTTTTAACAAAAGATAAATAACAATAAACTTGGTAGGTGAGGTGAAATTGAATATCCAAACAATCTCAGCACTTTCCAAATTAATTGTTAAAAATACAATACTGCAAATTCTTTGGATACTTGAATGCGTCGAGAATTTTCACCTGAGCGTTTTATTTTTTTAAATAAGTAAAGAAAAGCGTCTAAAGACTTAGATATTTTTTCCTAATTCTCACTTTTTATATAAGGTGTCAACTATTTTTGATTAAGGATAGAATTTAGAAAATGTCTTTTAAGTTCTATATATTGATATGATTATTAAATTTTCTTTCGTTTTTAAGATGAGTCAAGTTGAGGGTTGTTGTTAATAATATAAAAGTAAATTAACGGAAGAGTAAAAAGAAATTCTGGAGTAAAGAAAGCAAGGCTTTGATAAAGAAAAAGCATATAGAAAAGATGACAAAAAGAATTAATCAATGAGTTGAATTGAATTCAAGCCAGCCTGGGAGATGGGTTAAAAGAAAGCTCTTCCCCCTTTTTGGTTTCTTTCAGTCAATGTTGCATGAATTCCCTAAAGTATAAATGAAAATTATTATTAGTATGTAGAAATAAACCAGCGGTCATCAATCTCTATGAATTCATGTAATTGTTATGAATATTTAATACAAATTTTGATTAATGTTACACAACTCAAGTTGGGCAGAACAGAGTTTGAATACCGCTGGTATAAAGAAAAGTTAAAGATGAATTTAATCTAGGAGAATTCTTTTTTAATATTCTAGATCTAAAAATTTGTATTTTTTTGACCTTTAGAGTTTTATGATTCTTCAAAATATTGATAATTTACAAAAACTTACACAAATCAGCTGTAAAATTAAAAAAAAAAGTAAATGTTATATTGGTTCTTAGAATTATAAATTTTCTTGCAAAAGTTGCTAAAATTAACAAAAAAAAAAAATTTTTTGTCTTCCATGAAAAATTCTGAAACGCCACGATCCCAAATATAGGCTAAGTATAAATAAATTAAGTTGATATGTTTGAATATTTTAAACATTAAATTATTTATTTATTTAAAAAATTGTTGGCCACCAGCCATTTTTCCACCGCTAAGCACTAAATTATTAAGAAACTAAAAATTAATACTTTATATAGATCTACTAGATCATTTTAAATAGGAGAATCGTGAGAGATTGTATTGTTTGTTTTTATTACAATATAATTCAACTGAAGATTGTTATTTATTTAGGGTGCAAACAGTATTTGAGATGCCTATTCTAACAATAGTCAGGGAATTATAATAATACAGAAGCCTGATAGTTAGGCAACCATTTAGATTTATCTGATTGAATGGTGGGCGTCTTTCTTTAAAATTATAGCTATTTTGTTTCATCTACACCAACGAATACGACAAAGAAATTAGTAAACTGCATTTTCCTTTTAATTCTTTACCAAAAGGTGATTATATTTCTCTTCTTAGACAAAACAATCTAGACAAAAAAATTCCCTTCGATTTCTCGAAAAGTCAAAATTGATTTAATACCTCCCTATCTTCAGTCAGTAGAAAAGAAATGAAAAATTCTTTTTGAAAAACGTATAATCGTGGTTATATATTAAATAAAATAGAGGTTGAGAAATTGAAAAAAAAAATCAGCTCTACAAAAACGCATTGCTGTACTGAGGAGATATTTGCCAAAAGTCGAAACACTATTTCTACCAAGTGGAAAAAACAAAAACAGAAACAATCTACAAAAACTAAACTGGATTTTTATTTCTTTTTTTTTTTAATACTCGTAACATACCGACCAATTGACGAGATATTAAGGATTTTCTTTATCGTCATATTCATTCTTCATAAGGAGTAGATTACAAGACCGAAACTCCTCTACCACCTGATTTTTCGGCAAGGGTGTAGGAAGGGAAAAACAAACAAAGTTGTTTATTTTTCAAAATGAGTTCATATTCAAATAGAACTATAGATATTATCTTTTTTTACTTTCTCGTATATAATATAAGTATTGTAATCGTCAAAAAATTCGACTTCGGGATTTTGATGTTTCTACACGTTTTAGACCTCTCTGAGTCCAAAAAAAAAACATTTTGGGCATTATGTCTGTGTGTGTGGTGTTGAACACGATTGCTTAAAAACCAGAGCAGCCAGATCGATGAAATATGGTATATACTTCTTGCCCTAAACTTGTAGATCTCTATCAACTTTTGGAGCAAATACTTCACCTGGAAAATTTTGAAATTTTCAATTTTTTGTCAGATTATGATAAATTACCCTATTTTAAAAAGTATAAAAACTTTTTAAATTTATCATAATCTGACAAAAAAATTGAAATTTCAAAATTTTTGAAAAAACTTTTTAGGTAAAGTACTACTTCCAGGTGAAGTATTTACTCCAAAAGTTGATAGAAATCTACAAGTTTAGGGCAAGAAATATATATCAAATTTCATCGATCTGGCTGCTCTGGTTTTTAAGCAATCGTGTTCACACACATACAAACACACACACAGACATAATTCCAAAAGAATATTCGAGAAAGTTTTGGGGAAGTCATTCCCGATTGATTAATGATAAATTAAGCCGTGTTTCTATTTTGAAAACTAAACAAATCGGTAACTCTATTTCAACGAAGAGGAATTCAAAACAGAAACAGTCAACTCTTCAAAATATTGATGAAAAGTTGCAGTTTTGATATAAATAGAAATAAAGTAGAGAAAAACCCCTCTTATCCGGCCTGGACGGGACCGAGATCCTGGCCGGTTAGGTGAAAAATTGATTTTCATCCATTTTCACCCCACGTTTTCGTTTTCCTAACTCGCTCATTTTCGTTTAAGCTATCGTCAAGCCTATTTTGTAGAAAAAGAGACTGGGAAGCAAGCGAGTAAACAAACTCTTCTCCATCTGAACTAACATATTGAACAATGTTGCCTCACACAGTTTAATTAAAATTCAAAAAATATATATGTAATAATAAAAATAATGTATAATAAGAGGCTAAAGGAGCAGGCAGCCAGGTAGTCTCCACTAAATATATGTAATTTAAAATACTGATGGTATAGATTGGTTAATCCGAGGACCTGTTGATCCGAGGCCGGATAAAAGGGGTTCTACTGTAATCTCATGGCAAGATAAGTCAATTTTGATATATTGATTTTAAAAAAGCAAATCGAAAGAGTGTGTGATTGATGCAGCCCTCTGATTGGCCCATTGCCCTGGAGACGGAAGTCGCCTGACCGGTCGTCCCTTGGATGGACATTGCGGAACCTTTGTGCTTTGCTTTAACTTTGCAAAAAAGCAAACAAACAACCTAGTAGCTGTTGATCATCAGCCAGGTGACATACCCGCCGTCGCTTTTATTTCATTTTTAATATCATTTTATTCCCCGTTAAACGACTCGACATGTTAATAGGCCTATCACACCGCGATATGCGAGCTTCAGCTCTGCTTGAATGAGTTTTTAAATCTAATTTATACTATCTACATGATATCTAAAGTTGATTGTGTCATCCGCATTCAGGTTATCATGGCTATAGCAGATCGAAAAAAAGAGTAGGGGCCCGGAGAGTGTTGGACCTTTGACCACCCGTCCTGTGGGGATATCTAGAAGTTGAATAGGTATGCTCTAGGTCAATGTTTACCAACTTCCTACGAAAATTTTTGCCGCTTCCGTTTAAAATCATTTCACCTTTTT
>JAKCPI010028762.1:0-11545 GCA_023213315.1 Euborellia annulipes | reverse complement strand
AAAGAGGTAAATCATCATTTTTATTTTTCTCTTTAATCAAACAAAATTGAATTTCTTAATGTCTTTGACTCGAGTCCCAATGAACAAATAATATCTTAAAAAATAAAAAATTTTCTAATTACTATTAAAATAAATATTAATAATTAAATTTTTTACAAATTATAATTAGATATTTTTGATGTACTATCATTAGAGTTTGCAAATAATTTATTTTTAAGGAAAAAACTCGGAAAATTACTTATTTAGTTGCGAATTCTTATGATAGAATGCCTTTTAATTATTCCTTTCGTTGAGAGGAAAATATAATTACAGCATATAATTTATAATTAAAATTATGTCACAAACTTTGTATAGCCGATTCATTAATTTAATCAATCAATACTAACTAAAAAACTGCATTTTTAAATATTTTCCTTTTTTTATATTTTTTCAGAATAAAAAGGGACAACTCAGCGGCTGGTAAAGAAGACGAAGAGTGAAAATCCCCCGATGATTAGTAGATTATTTGCTGGAAGAATCATATGGAGTTTATTGTCAAAAGAAACAGGCCGATAAAACAAGAAAATCTCCAACTTACACATGTCTTTTTCTGAAAACGTTCGACTTTGTAAGTGTTTAATTTTTAATGTAAATTCTCCACTGCAATCTCTAATAATTATATTGTTCATTTAATTGAGGATGTCTCTATGAATAAATCATTTGCCAATTAGAAAATATTTAATTAAATCATGGACTCGCAATTTAAAAATTATAGTTGGAGCAACTTTTGAATATTTTTTTAGATAAAATAATTAATTAACTTTCTTGAGAAGATCCCATTTAGCTAATGATCAATAATTGCAATTTCATCTCTCACTTCATTCTTTCTTTTAATTGTATTTATTAATTAGGAATTTTGGAATCAGGAATTTATTTTTTTATAAATGATATAAATGATTTTGTGTCCCCATATTGAAGAAATTTGATTATAATTAATTTTCCAAAACATTTAAGAGATTCAAATTATTACTACGTTACTCCCTGGTCCATGTACTATATGTGTACTTAATTTCAAATGGATTCATTGAAAATTGTGGATTTCTATAGAACATATACATACATAGTTACATACATACATACATTTTTCCCATTTCATTTTTATATATATAGATTTAGCTATTTAAAAATTAACATCACTTTTATTAATTTAATTAGGCTACATAATATCATAACAATAATTATAATAATGCATTTATTGTTTTTAGATAATTATAATAATGCATTTATTGTTTTTAGATATTCGCATCTTGAATGGATCAACAAGTCGTAAGAATACACTGGTGGGCTGGCCTTCGTGTTCCTAGTATAACGTTAACGAGAGAGATGACTTCAAATTAATAGTGAGTATAAAATACGCATAAATACTTGAATTTTTTAAAATAATATTATAAATTATATCTATATTAATTCAATTTAGTATATAATTTTATATTTTTATTATATACTCCACCTTAGCAATGGTGGTGCGGATGAGAGGTATAATTGGGCGTCTCTTTTAAGACACTATTTTGGGGTGATCGGCAGGGAGGACCTCTGGCAAAGACAAAACCTTAATGAAATAAAAAAATACATGGGGGCTCTCACTCAAGAGCTCCAATGTCACTATTTTGCCGAGGACTCTCTGTCGATTCAGTGTTCGACCTACATTCCGCATTACAAACTTATAGATTTCAGACAGGGCAATCTGTTGAGCTTAAAATGCTCTATAAATGATATAAATGATTTTGTGTCCCCATATTGAAGAAATTTGATTATAATTAATTTTCCAAAACATTTAAGAGATTCAAATTATTACTACGTTACTCCCTGGTCCATGTACTATATGTGTACTTAATTTCAAATGGATTCATTGAAAATTGTGGATTTCTATAGAACATATACATACATAGTTACATACATACATACATTTTTCCCATTTCATTTTTATATATATAGATTTAGCTATTTAAAAATTAACATCACTTTTATTAATTTAATTAGGCTACATAATATCATAACAATAATTATAATAATGCATTTATTGTTTTTAGATAATTATAATAATGCATTTATTGTTTTTAGATATTCGCATCTTGAATGGATCAACAAGTCGTAAGAATACACTGGTGGGCTGGCCTTCGTGTTCCTAGTATAACGTTAACGAGAGAGATGACTTCAAATTAATAGTGAGTATAAAATACGCATAAATACTTGAATTTTTTAAAATAATATTATAAATTATATCTATATTAATTCAATTTAGTATATAATTTTATATTTTTATTATATACTCCACCTTAGCAATGGTGGTGCGGATGAGAGGTATAATTGGGCGTCTCTTTTAAGACACTATTTTGGGGTGATCGGCAGGGAGGACCTCTGGCAAAGACAAAACCTTAATGAAATAAAAAAATACATGGGGGCTCTCACTCAAGAGCTCCAATGTCACTATTTTGCCGAGGACTCTCTGTCGATTCAGTGTTCGACCTACATTCCGCATTACAAACTTATAGATTTCAGACAGGGCAATCTGTTGAGCTTAAAATGCTCTATAAATAAGTTGAGAATCCTGCACGAGGCGCGACTTAGCAACACGCGGAGAATCTACTTCTATGCTGCTGGGGGCTCTCACGTTATCGACCCCAATAATATATGTACAATCTGCAACTTAAACAAAAATGAGACCTTATATCACGTCTTGGCTGAATGCCCCATATACTCAGGGTTAAGGAGTGATGCCTTGGGCTGCCGCGGTGAGGAGGGGATGTGGGAGACCCTTTTGAGCCCGATGAATAGTGGGGAGCTGAACTCTGTTTGTAACCTCCTGATGGGGGCGCTGCGATTGAGGGCCTTCATCATGGCGGAATGATCTCATATTTAAATAAATTGTAAAGACTACTGTACGAATCAAGTTGAAAAGCAACTTGCTTATATACTAAATAAATAAATAAATAAATAAATATTTTTATTATATAAAAAATTTAAAGTAACGAACAAGAGTAAATTAAAATAATATAGTGAGAAAGTATCTTTTTTTTTACTCGTACTTTTTTCTCATTAACAAACAAGTTCATACATTTTCATAGTAACAACATAGGATAGGTGTGGCCAAACTTTTATTCATTAAGGGCGACTTTTGCTTACAAAATGAGGCTGTGTGAAAAAACTAATTGATTTGAGTTTATTATTCGCGATTTTTTTATCAATTAGAGTTTTTCTTTCCGCACAAATTGACATCACATTTAGTCTGATTTGATTATCTGTTCGGAATCTACAGAGGTTTAAACTTTCAAATGACGTTTTCCCGCTTAGTGATCTCATGCGGTAAAATGACATCATATCCAAAAAAAAAAAGGTCTGGGCATAATGAACTATTCTTTCTAAAAATATATTTAGAATTAATGTAGCCTACCCTAGTATATGGACCAGTAGATATGCATTGCACAAAAAGAGCTATTTTTCCATAAATTTTTGCCTAAAAAATGAGGTTTTTCGAGAAAAAAATTGATTTTAGAGTTAATTCCTTCTTTTTATTCATTCTATTAGAGTTTTTCTTTCTGCACAAATTGACATCACAATTACTCTGATCTGATTAGCTGTTCGGAATTTACAGGGGTTTAAACTTTCAAATTAGAATTTACCCCCAGCCTGGGGCGGCACTAGAAGAGGGGGGCCTTTATACATTTTGTACCAGAGGTGTAAGCTTATATTGATTTTTTTTTTGGGGGGGGGGGCTCATCTTTAAATATCCCTCTCCTCCATATACAAAAATATTTTTAAAATACCGTATATCCCTGAACCCTAGGGGATCAGAGCCTCTCAAAGAGAAATTTTCATTAAATTTTGTCTTTTTTTTTTTTTTTAACTAAATTTTTCCGTTTTTACTTTGAGCCCTGAGGGCCCCGGGGCCTCTCAAAGAGAAATTTTCATAAAATTTTTTTTTATAAATAATTGGGGGCCTATGCCGGCTCGGGGCCTGGGGCGGACCGCCCCCTCCATCCCCCCTCTCGGGACGCCACTGTTTTTAAGACGTTGTCACGTGAAAAAATAATCAACAAATATTGTTATACAATCAATTTTACAAATTCATTCTTTATCAATTAATAATAAAATATATCGAGAGGGATGAAGGGGACAAATTACTTGAATATATTCTATTATTTTCCTGTTATTTTCTATAAAATTTTCCAGAGAAATCTCAATTTTTTTTTTTTTTTTAATAAAAAGATTTATTAAATTAAAAAAAAAAATATATATTGTTCAATCAATTTTACAAATTATCAAAAAGAAACAAACCCTTAAAAAAATTGGACAAAAAAGAATTATTATACCTTTCAAATTAGAAACAATTCAAGTAAGAAAGGATTACGGGAAAACAAAACAATTATTTAATAAAATAATCTTTATTACTTAAAATATAATACTTTAATACTTAAAATATGATGATAGAAGAGGATTAAAAAAAATAAATATTTCTTTGTTTCAGAAGAGAGCAAATCCACTGCGTCAAAGGGGCCACGGGGCCAGTCGATTGAACTCTCTGCAAAGTGCCTCTTCTCCAGTGCGATTCTGCTTCTGAGAATAAAACATTAGACACACCTACACTCTCGACAATTAAAAGGTTCATAATTTATTATTCCTTCCTTTGTCCCTTTGGTATTTATAATTTGCATATTTCATTTCACTTCCATAAAGGGTTAACATTTTATCAAATTTTATTTTTATATTTCTTTCTTAAAACATATTTATAAAATTATCCTTTGTCCAAATCTTGAAATCAGAGGGTGTAAAAGGGTGTATATCTATAATATCATTAATATTTTTTCCTTAAAAATAAATGTAAAAAAATCATTTATCAATATTATTTTTTATTTTTTTGTAAACTCTTTTTTCTACACGAATCATATTTAATAAGAAAAAATAATAATTTTTATTTTTTATAGGGATGCCTATTGCTAGAGCTTGCCTTCTACCTCCAAAATCGATCTTCTCGCTCGAGCATCCCCTTCTCAGCGCACTTCGAGTCTTTGTCTTTCTGCACTAGGTGCCATGGTAAGCCCTGATCATCAAATTTTTTCAATTTATCTCATCATTTCTTGGGAAAGGTTTTACTTCTTCAAATCTCGGGTATAAAAAAATCCCTCATCCCCGCAGGGTTTTTATAATATTTGATTATCATTTAAAGCTATACTATAAATTGCTTTCTTAAAAAAACTAAAATTTTCCTTTCCTCGCCACATTGACCTGGTTTTCCCCCTCTCTTAAAATCTATTATATTCTTTCCCTACTTTATTCATAAGAATCTAATTATCCTATGATAGATATGTAGTAAAAAAATTAATAATTAAAAAATTATCAGTATCAAAAATTCAGCAATCTACTTATTAGGATGATTTTAGGTTAAGGGTGGTTTATTTTTTAATGTGAATAAATTAAAACTTGTCTGTCTTAGCCTTTAATAATGTAATGTACTAACAATAGAAAAAAAAGAATTGCTTTAATATTTATTTATTTTTGGAAACTCTGAGCACAAATTGCTATCACGAGTCATCAATCAGTTGCTTTCTTATTGATCTTGAAGTCAGTTCGTTTGAAAGATTCCCTGAAAAGTGTTTAGCTTCTCTTATATTGTGTTTATATTTGTGATGATAAGAAGTTAGGGTGAAAACGGGTGTACAGTGAGGGTCAATATTAAGTCCCACCCATGCTTTTTTACTTGTGATTATTTTCGAGTCTCTCTGTACTTGGTAAAACCTGACTATCAAATTTTTTCAATTTATTAGTTCATATCACAAAATGATTATTGATAATAGGGATGGGTAAATGAAGAGAATCTTTTAAAAATTATTTCACTTCGAATTTATCCCTAATAAATAAATAAAGTAATTTATTTTATTGGGGGGTGAGTTCTAAGGGTGGTTTTGTCTAATCTAATAAAAAAGATTTTTTCTCTTCGATCGGTAATGTAGTGTAGTAATAGGGGTGGGTTTTTTTTGGGGGGGGGGAGATGGGGTGGTGGCTTAAAATAACCACTGATTCAAATAAATTATATAAAATTCTTTATCATTTAATTTAAAGAACAGACAATTTCAAAATATCTTAATTTTTCTAATAAACTTCTCAATTGTTCATCCCTTTTAAATATGCAGTGGCGAAGGGGGGGGGGGGGGTCCGCCCCAGGCCCCGAGCCGGCATAGGCCCTCATATATTCATAAAAAAAAAATTTAATGAAAATTTCCCTTTGAGAGACCCCGGGGCCCTCAGGGCTCAATTAAAAAGGGAAAAATTTAGATAAAAAAAAAAACAAAATTTAATGAAAATTTCTCTTTGAGAGGCCCCGGGGCCCATTGGGGTTCAGGGATATACGGTATTTTAAAAATATTTTTGTGTATGGAGGAGAAGGATATTTAAAGATGAGCCCCCCCCCCCCAAAAAAAAAAAAAAACAAATTCAATATAAGGCCCCCTCTTCTAGTGCCGCCCCAGGCCCCCAACTGCCTCGGTACGCCTCTGTAAATATGTCAAGAGAGATGGAGGGAGCAAATTACTTGAATATATACTCATCTATTCTTTTCTATAAAATTTTCCATAAAAATCACTCAATTTTTTTTTTTAATAGAAAGATTTGTTAAAAAAAAAAATTATCAAAAAGAAACAAACCCTTAAGAAAATTGGACAAAAAAGAATTATACCTTTCAAATTAGAAACAAAACAAGTAGGCTACTTAATTAAAAAAAAAAAAATATTTTTTAATAATCCGTTATCTGAATGAATTGAGGGAAAAATTCTAATTAAAATTGTATTAATTCCCCAAAAGTATTGCGATCATTTAATATTCAATTTATATTTTTTCAAAACTAAACCAAAATAATTTTTTTTTTAACTACTAACTTGATTTGTTTCTAATTGATCTTCTAATAATTCCTTTTTGTCTAATCTAAAAAAAAAGATTTTTTTCTCTTTGGTTGGTTATTAAATGTAGAAATAAGGGTGGTTCTGGCAGAGGTGGTTTAAATTGGCTATTGAATCAAATCAATTATGTAAAATCCCCATTAGAATCATCAATTAATTTGAAGAATTCTATTGTATGATAGAGCAGAGAGAAAAATATAAAATTTTCTTAATCAATCCAACAAACCTCTCAATTTTTCCTCCCTTGTCAATTAATTATTGATTATGCCGCGGGAGATGTAGGAGCAAATTATTTTCATCTTTTCTTTAAAAATTTCCATTAAAATCATTCGATTTTCTTTTTAAAAATAATATTGTTACTAATATTGTTATACAATCAAAAATTTTACAAATTCATTCAACAGTTATTACGTTTTATTAGTGTCCACCCTCCAACCCAGTGGAGATGGGAGTGGGGTTTTTGGTGCCAAAAATTAAAGAAGATATTTTAATAAAAGTTTTATTATATAGCAAAAAAAACACAAAATAATAGAGTAAAGATTGTTACAGCATCTCTAGGGTGGTGGGTCCGCTGGTCACCGTCGTCGTATCTTCTCCTGCCAGTGCAGATTTTCTCTCTTGAGTATACAGTGACGGTTCTTGGTTTAATTATCCGCCTTAAAGCGTTAAACTTCTTGATCGGGCCCAAACGCACCCTAACACACTGCTGACTCGCACTCAACTGACTCTCCTTCGCTCAGCGCTCTCCAGCGCGTTACCCGTGCGGGGAGGCACTTGCCCCTCCACTCTCACGCCCAATGGCTTAATCTTATCATGAAAATTAAAAATTAAAAATGAATAAAAATATTAAACAAAACTAAGGATCTATTTATTTGTTCCCTTACAAATCTCTTCTCCTCCCCCCCCTTATTTCGATCAAACCTAACTAGCGCACTCCTTCAAGTCCTGGACGTGCCAACTACCTAAACCCCTACCATCCAGATCTTCTAATTCGAAGGTGGTGGGCCCTATCATTCTCCTGACCTTACACTTTACGAATTTAGGTGCTAGTTTTGAGGTGAAGTACGCGCCAGCGTCGGAAAGTTGATAGTTACGTTTCCATACGTAATCCCCAGGTTTTATTAGTATTGCCGGTCTTCGCCGTAGATTGTACGTCCTAGCGCTGGATTCGTAGGCGCGTTGGATCTTATCCGCGACATCATACCATATTAAAGGTAAGTTGCCTAATTTTTCCGCGTGTTTATCTAGGGAAGTACAGCGACGAATGTCCTGAGTGTCGATATTGGGCTTATCCTTGCCTGATATCGTTACTTCGCGGCCAAAATTTAAAAAATTGGGGCTGTAACCCGTGGTCTCGTGTATCGCGGACCGCAAGGCATATCCAATTTGTGAAATGTTTCTATCCCAGTGCCGTTGATCTTCTCGAATGTAGGAGCGGATGGCTGTCTTTATAACCCTATTTACCCTTTCCGTGGCATTAGCTTGGGGGTGATAATTAGGGGTATACAGCGGTCTTGTCTGGTAGTCGGACAACATCTTCCTAAATTCTACGCTACGAAATTGTGAGCCATTGTCACAGATGACGTAACGGGGAGCTCCGAACATACAGAAAACGTCATTTATTATCAACGAACATATGTTTTTACTGTTGGCCGTCTTTAACGGGAATATCATTGAAAATTTCGTAAAATAATCAGAGACAACCAAAATCCAACGATTGCGGTTTGTTGTCATCGGCAATGGGCCCATTATATCTATTGAGATTAACTGCCATGGCTCTGTCACCATTCTTTGGTTCTGCATCAGTCCCATGGGCAGTCTCTGTTCTGGTTTTTGGGAGGCGCATACTTCGCAACTCTTTACATACCGACAAATATCGGCGGCCATACCCGGCCAGTAAAACTGACTGGCTACTCTCTTAAAAGTTTTAAAACGCCCTAAGTGAGCAGCAGTAGGTTGATCGTGATATTCTCTAATGACTTCGATTCTCTTTTTCTTTGGCACTACCTGTCTCCAGACTGAATCAAAGCCATTAGAGTAATGTACTTTTCGGAACAATAGTTCGTTCTCTATTTTCCAGTTTGAAAACTTCTCAGGTTCTTCTCTTACTGAAGTTAATAATTTTCCGTACCAAGCGTCCAAATCCTCTTTTACCAACTCTAAGACGGAGAGAGATTCGGGGGCTCGTGAGAGTGCATCAGCTGGAATGTTGGATTTTCCAGGTCGATGTTCAATACTAAAATCATACCCTTGTAATTTTAAGGCCCATCTGGCTAATCTTCCCATTGGGTCTTTAAGGTTTTGAAGCCAGGTAAGTGCCGAATGATCTGTGAGAATTTTAAAATGTGAGCCCTCGAGATAAGGTCTAAATTTGCTAACTGCCCATACCACAGCTAGGCACTCCAACTCGGTCGTAGAATACTTCTGCTCGGTCTTGGTGAGAGTCCTGCTGGCGTATGCGATAACATTTTCTCTGCCGTCAGGGTCTAGTTGTGACAGTATTGCGCCCAAACCTACTGTGGATGCATCAGTCTGTAGGACGAAAGGCTTGGTAAAGTCTGGGCAATTTAGTAACGGTGCATCGGCCAGATCTTTCTTTATTTCATCAAACGCCTTGGACTGATTTTCGGTCCATACAAATTTATTATTCTTTTTAAGCAGGGAAGATATAGGAACGATTTTTGTCGAAAAATGCGGCACAAAGCGTCTATACCAGCTTGCTAATCCTATAAATCTTCTTACTTGCTTAATTGTTTTCGGCTGGGGAAAATTCATTATTGCCTCTACCTTTTCAGGATCAACGTGCAATCCGAGTTTATCAACAATATAACCTAGGTACTTCAACTCACTTTTGCAGAAGTGACATTTTTCCCTGTTCAGCGTCAAGCCTGCTTTATAAAGTCTTGAAAATACCTTGGTAAGTACATCTAGATGGTGCTCAAAGGTTGAAGTGGCGATAATAATATCATCCAAATACACAAACGCGAAAGGCTCCAGATCCGGACCTAAAACCTTGTCGATTAATCTTTGCCATGTCGCCGGCGCATTATGAAGGCCGAAAGGCATTCGTTTAAAATGAAAGAGCCCTCTTCCTGGAACGGTGAAGGCAGTTTTCTCACGACTCTTCTCCTCGATTAATACTTGCCAATAGGCGCTCTTAATATCTAGTGAAGTCAGATATTTCGCATCGCGTAGCCTATCCAATATTGTCGTCACATAGGGTAGCGGGTATGCGTCTTTTTTAGTGACTTGGTTGAGTTTCCTGTAATCGACACAGAAACGCTGGCCACCTTCTTTTTTCCTCACTAAAACGACGGGTGATGACCACGCACTCTTTGATGGCTCTACGATGTCCTCACGCAGCATATCATCCAACATCTGGTGCATTCTAGTTGCAACGACAGGGGATACTGGGTAGTAACGTTGTTTGATAGGAAGGTGTTCTCCCGTATCAATCCTATGCTCTACTCCTTGTGCGCATCCAATGTGGCCTTCTGTTTGGTTAAAATAGGTATGTACTGTTTTTGTCAGTTGTCTCCTTTGTTGAGAATCCAAATTCCCTAAATCCGCAATTTCTTCTATGGAGGCAGCGTTAATAAAATCATCTTTGAACATCCATGATTTTGTGGTCATGTCTGGTATTATTTCCATCTCACGCCAGAAATCAAGACCCAAGATTAATCCACTGAGTTCGGGAACTACTAAAACACTGACATGTCTTAAACGATTTTCTATTTCAAAAGGCACCTTTACTACTCCGATTACTTGCCTGAGGGAGCCATCAGCCATCCTGATCTTCTGACCTCCAGGTTTGTCTAACTTCAACCCCATGGCCTTCAGGTTCCTCCAATCGTTCCCTCCAATCACGGTAGAAGTGGCGCCTGAGTCAAGTAAACCCAATATTGCTATTCCTAGGACTTTAACTTCCAAATAAGGCCGATTGTCAGATGGATTAAGAGATTGTAGCAAATATTTAAGTTTACCTCGCTGATAATGATCCTGTACAGTTTTTAGCCAGGATATCCAGTCGCATTTGTCAGTTTTTCGGCATACAGTATCTGAGGACGAAGGCTGCCGCTTTACTTCCTCCTCAGTCCCTCGTTTCCCGGATTGCATTTATTGCATTCTTTTGTCGGTTTTCCAGATTGACCACAGCGATGACAGAATTTCTTCTGGGCCTCCTGACAGGATTTGAATCGGTGTCCATAAGTCTGGCAATTCCAACACTTAGCATTAACTATTTTATTTTCATTATGGGATGATTTTTTGACATCTTTCGGATGATTATATGCAAGGTCCCTCTCCATGCATTCAGGATTATCCCTAGGTGGTGGACGGTAATTATTTACACGCTCTCTGCAGCTCTCAATCTGCTTACAAAGTTTGCGCAATTGTTCTATTGTCTTGACTGACTCTAGTGCAAGGCGCTCCTGGAAGAAAGGAGTAAGATTTTTCTGGATTTGCTTTAACATTTTCTTTTCAGATGGTAAGTTTGGGAGTCTGGCAAAATAGTTCTTCATCGTGACAATGAAGGCTCCTACTTTTTCTTCTCGCCCTTGGGTACGATTACGAATCTCTTCCCACAAACGGTCCTCATAGTCCTCTGGTTCAAACTC
>JAKCPI010028761.1:0-19879 GCA_023213315.1 Euborellia annulipes | reverse complement strand
TTTGAGAGTAATTTCGTGGTGAAGGCTCGCATTTCCTTAAAGGAGGGGGGGGGTATGAACAGGAGGGGATTAATGCCCCATCCCCTTTAATGCACAAAGATATTAATGTTTTTAAATAGTTTTACTAAAAAATAAGTGAATTCCGTTTGAGTTAAAATTTAAATTCAATATTTAGCAAATAGCATAGGGGGGTTAGAAACATTTAAATGTCATTCTAAAATTTCTTATTACTGGGGCGGAATTAATTTTTGAGGATTTCTAAACTCTCATAAACAGATAATAATAACACTGGGTAGCCTAGGAACCCGTCGAATCCCTTGCAGAAGTTTGTAGGGATTTTTTCATTACGTAGAAAAGTAAGATATGATTAGTCCACTTAGAATTTTCCTGGGGTGAGTTACAGCATCATTTTGTATATAGAACTAATCTCAATTCCGATATGAATTTTTACTTTCTCTTACCTATATGTATAAGTTAATATACAGATATATAGAGAGATAGAGTATTGGATTCATTTCAAAAATTCGATGTCGAGACTTTGATGGATATACACGTTTTGAGGTCCCCTGAATCCAAAAAAATGGTTTTCGCGACATGTTCTGTCTGTGTGTCTGTTTGGGATCAATTTAAAGCATGAAGGAATTGAGCTACGAGGTTGAAATTTTATATTTAAGTTAGGCACCCCCCTAGGGCGTGAAAAGAAGATTTGAGAAAAATATTTTTCTTCAGGAATGAAAGTTAGAAAAAACGAATCCAGAATTTTTTCTTTAAAAATACATTTTAACACCTGACGTTTCGGCTTTGGTCCGTTAGTGGACATCCGAGGAAGGCTTTTACCAAGGCCGAAATGTTAGCTGCTAAAATATATTTTTAAAGAAAAAATCCTGGTTGCGTTTTCTTCTAACTTTCATTCCTGATACAAATCCCACCAGCCATAAAATACCCTTATACCAGCGTTTTCCAAACTGTGAGGCGCGCCTCCCTAGGGAGGCTCGGACAAGTCTAAGGGGAGGCGCAAACATTGGCCACCAGGACCAATTTTCCAAATGATTGCTAGTTTTAATATAAATAAGAATAAATAAAAAAAATATTTTTATATAAATTTACATTTTTTAACATTAAAAATTTTTGTTTTTGTGTATTTTATAAAATGGGGGGGGGGGGAGGCGTCATAAGATTAAATATTTTTAAGGGAGGCGTGGTAACATAAAGTTTGGAAACCACTGGGTTAGAGTATCTTTGCATCACTAAAATGCAACCTATTCTGTAAATATTAGCCTTCAGAAATCTCTTGCCCATTTTTGTCAGCAGCTCTTGGACTATAAAGTGCTATGGGAAACTAAATATATCTCAACACAAAAAATCTGGTGTGACCCGCACGGTACACAACTTTCTCTTACCGAAGAAGAAAAAGTTGTGTGCCGTGCGCCAGTCCCACCAGATTTTTTCTTTCTTTTCTACAATTCAGTCTTCATTAAACTCCCGATAATTCTTACGGTCCGTGGCCATATGAATTATCGGGATTCTAATATATACAAAAGATTTTATATAAAAAAATACCAGTATATATTTTTGGTGGACAATTTCACAGCAGAAGCCTAACTCTCCACTGTTTTCAATACCCCCCCCCCTCCCCCCCCCCGTAACCAGCAAATCCCACGTCCCTGGAATCGCTTTGAACAATTAAATAATTTCGCAATCTACTGTACTTGACAGTATTTATAAATTTTTGTTTGTTAATAATGGCAAGGGTTAATCACCTCTTAATATAAAAATAAACTCATATAACCTTGGTTATATATAAGGGCTCTCTTCATATAGAATTAATTATTAAATAAAAAAAGAGAGTTATTTCAGTCATACATTTTTTATTTCATAAAAGAGAGAAAATGATATTAACTTTTAATTTTAAACATTTATATTACAAGATGTACTAACCAAAAAAAAAAAAAAAAAAAAAGTAAAAAGTAAAAAACTAAAGGGTTTCGTGTTTGCATAAAATTATTCTTAAGCGCTTTTCTATTATTAAATTTAAATAAAAAGAAAAAAAAAACAAAAAAAAATGGAACCCTTTGTGAAGAGGCATAAAAACTTTGATTGAGGAAATAAATATAAAGAAAAAGCATCTTTTATGTGTGTGTGACAATTCAAGGTGTCAGTTTTTTTGTCACTGTGTCTATTTTTCTGAATCCCATATTAATCTTTTATTATTTAAAATCCGTTTATGTATCTGTCAATATCTCTAGAATTATTTTCAAATCATTTTAATTATTTATGAAACAAAGCTGGTGTGACTGGTCGCGCTAGATTTTTTGTGTCGACTTATATTTAGTTTCCGCCGGTATTTTATAATTCAAGATATACATTTTCCCTCGGGATTGGTGTAGCTGGTAGCGCCTGTTTTGTATACCAAGGGTCGCTGGTTCGTCGCTTGTCACACCAGATTTTTTTGCATTTAGTTCCCGACAGTACGGAACATTTGGATTCAGATGTAAAATGTATAAGTATGGGAAAATATTTATATTTTGTTACCATAGCAACCATTTCTTCTTTCTTATGAAATACAAGAGTAAAGTGGTCTTCAAAAGATTTCAAGGGCAAAATGAGAATATACATTTTAAAGAGCATCTAAAAAATAATTGATTTTTGAATTTTATTCAATCGTTGGAGCAAATTTTAAGAAAATAAAAAAAAAAAAACTCAAAAGTACATCAGTAAATTACTCAATTCCTTTATGCTTTAAATTGACCACAGACAGACAGACAGACAGACACCATGTTGGACTCGGGGACCTCAAAACGTGTAGATTCATCAAAATCTCGACTCGGAATCACTTCGAAGCGCTCCCACGCTTTTATTTCAAGCCATAAAATCTCACATCTTCAGCTCATCAGGAAGTGTCTTAAATATTGATTCAAAGTTGGTGACCTTAAAGAAGTTAGTAAGATAGAAAAATTGACAATTTCTTCAATAAATAAATGAAATTAAAATAAATTTTCAATAGGATTTGGACCAGTAGGTTCAATCAAAAGTCAAAAAGTTTTCTAAAACAAAACTTTATTTGACCCTAGACAATGTTTCGTCCACTTGCTGTAGGACTTCTTCAGTGGTTGGCTAAAATATTCATACAAGATGTTTTTAATTACTCCCTATTTTTTACAAAATAAAAATAATGTAAGTTAAACTGTAAGTTAACTAAAACTAAAACTGTAAGTTAAAAAGAACAATTTTTCTTTTTAAATTACAGTCATAGAGAGCCATATAGTATAATGGCTCATATGGTATATGGATAGAGAGTAATTACCTTAGAAAACTTTTTGACTTTTGATTGAACCTACTGGTCCGAATCCTATTGGAAATTGTAAACAAGGTTCCTGAGCTTCATCAAATTTAAAATAAATTTTGACAACAAATTAGGGCTAGCGACTTCTTATGACCCAAGTATGACAGTAATCTACTTGACTCTTTACAAATAATTTGCGCATCCCTGACTACTGTACGCCGATTGGCAACTTCGCATTTAGGTCTACAGTTCTTATCATTTTTAATTTTTTCAATAAATACCTTCATATTTCGATTTTTTTTTTTAACAGTGTCACTCTTTCCCCACACGCAGCAACGCCATTTGGTATTCAAATGGCTCAAATAAGATCTAACTAGGTAGAACCTTGTTTGAAAAGGATGGAATTTTTCAATCAATGCTCAAATAGACTGTTCATTAGCCAGTCAATACATCGTTTAAGATAGCAAGTTTGCGAGATATGTTTGTAATTCGAATGTACCTTACTGTCGGAAACTATCAATAAAAATATGTCGACACAAAAAATCTGGAGTGACAAGCACAGAACACAACTTTCGATTAGCGAAAGTAAGAGAAAGTTGTGTG
Organism: Euborellia annulipes; assembly: GCA_023213315.1. Taxonomy (NCBI): domain Eukaryota; kingdom Metazoa; phylum Arthropoda; class Insecta; order Dermaptera; family Anisolabididae; genus Euborellia; species Euborellia annulipes. Next base: position 15,993 of record JAKCPI010028761.1, on the reverse strand, counting down.
CTGTGATAGCAGTCCCACCAGATTTTTTTTTTTTTTTTCAACAACGTCAAATATTATGATTATATTTTTTTAAATCGGTTTACATTTTGATAATTGAAATCGATTAAAAAAATAATAATAAAAAAAAAATATTTATTTATCCATATATGAATATTTCAAAATGTTTTACAACAAACTATTGATTTGCGTTGTCCTTTGAGGTCTGAATAGAAACAACATACGATACGAGAACATGTTCTATATTGCGAGTATCGATTCTAAATAATGGCATTTCTATAGTTTTTTAGTTCTAGAAACGATTTATTCAAAGCACACGATTATTTTCAATCTATAGGCCTAAGTAGATTCAATATATAAAAAAAAAAAATTAACTATCTCTATAAATTAAATTACCAAAGTCTCTCTTTCAAGTTGATATACGTTATAAAATATTCCCAAAGTTTGAAGAGGTTGATTATATATCGATTGAAGGGGGTGAAAGAAAGCACGTGACAAAATAACAGAGAATCCCATCAACAGGCAACAGGCACTTGCAACACCTCTAAAGGTGATGTCACCATCAATAATATTCTAATCTAGTCGTGTTTTTTACTTTCTATTACCTATATATTAGGGTCTCCGTTATTTCCCAAATTGCGTTTCATGCTGCAAACGCCCTCTAAATTTTTAGGTTTTGACCTAAAAAAAAATATCAGACCCATATCAACCCTTAATATTCATATCTTTAGTTGTCTTAGTAGAAGGATATTTGGCTCTGTATTCAGCAGAGTCAAATATCCTTCTGCAACTTAAGAATGTTTGACAAAAAAATTGTAAAAATAGAAAAAGTATGATAAAAATCTTGATACTATAATTTATGAGAAAAAATATACATTATTTTTTAACTAATTGTTGTATTTTTTTATTTTCTTATCCATCTGTATGAGTTCAATTGAGATATAAATGAGAATTAGGATGGAAATTAAAAAAACGATAGTTTTAATGAATAAAACTTAATCTTTAATTTATCGAACAAAGTATTCAGACCTTTTTTGTAGAGCGTTAAATTTCCTACAAAATATGTTCTGACGGTATTTTTAGGTATATTTGTTTCAGTGGAATAAAATAACAATGGGAAATGGATTATTATTTAGGCACGGTTTAATATGAATATTAAGGGTTGATATGGGTCTGATATTTTTTTTAGGTCAAAACCTAAAAATTTAGAGGGCGTTTAAAGCATGAAACGCAATTTGGGAAATAACGGACACCCTAATATATACTGTATGTTAATATATAAAGAAAGTATTGGGTTCTTGTCAAAAATTCGATGTCGAGATTTTGATGGATATACACGTTTTGAAGTCCCCTGAATCAAAAAAATGGTTTTCGTAACATGGACTGTCTGCCTCTCTATGTGTGTGTGTATGTGTCTGTCTGTAAACAAAATATCTCAAGAATGAAAAGAGCTAAAAGGTTGAAATTTAATATTAAAGTTAGGCATCCACTTGAGGGGTGAAAATAAAAGCTTTTGAACAAAATTGGGCCAAAAAATACTAGTAATTTACTTTTTTTTTTTTTTTTTTTTTGGTTTTCTCAAAATTCGCTGTAACGATTTTGATTAAAATTCAAAAATCAATTATTTTATCCTCTAAAAAACGTATATTCTAATTTTGCCCTCAAAATTGTTTGAAGCACACTTACTCGTCTGGCTAAAAGGCATATGCCGGAGGCCAATAAGGCAGAACTCTTGTACTTGATAGGAAAGATAGGAGAAATGGTTACCAGGTTAACAAAATTTGAATATTTTTCGATGATTATAAATTTAACATCAGCCATCGGGGCTTGGCGTAGAGGTTAGCATGCTAACCTCGTATACCAAACGTCGCGGGTTCGGACCCCAGGCTGTCCGATGATTTTATTTAAGCCACTTGGATACCAAATGGCTTAAATAAGAATGCCTGGACCTCAAATAAATATATATTATACAAATACGAGTATCGTTTGAAGTCTTTAATGGTCTAAGTTGCTGAAAAGACTGTGTGTATGTGTGTGTGAATGAGAAAAAGTGTGAGTGTTAAAAAAAAAAAATTTACATCTTGAATTGTAATATATCATCGGAAACTAAATATATGTCGTCACAAAAAATCTGGTGTGACAAGCTCTGAACACAACTTTCGATTACCGAAGGTGTGTGCTGTGCGACCAGTCACACCAGATTTTTAAAATTAATTAACCTTTCAAAATTTTATTTTAATGATCCACTTGAAATACAATTCACCGAATAATCATCCAAATCCTGGAAGTTGAAATCCTCTTAATTAAGGATTGCCAATATGCACATTATTAATATGTTAATTATTTACAGTACGCAGAGGTTTCGTGCCACTTGGGTATTTAAGTTAGAGATAACTTTAATATATGACACTCAAGACTTTATATCTTTTTTAGAATTTTAAGGTCAAAGGGCGAAAATTATTTTAAATGCAAATAAGAATTTTAAGATTCTATTTTAAAATCCTTTTTTGGATAATTCTATAAATTAAAGAGTGAAATTATAATCCGCCCAGGCGAGAGATAGAAGAGAGCGGACCCTTTTTTGTTCACTTCACTATATAATTAAGCTTCTATATTGTAATCATAGTTTTCAAGATAGGAAAAAAAAAAAAATAAAAATATACTAAATTTTCTATGCCATTTTTTTCCTATATCGGAGATTATTGATCTGACCGAGGTTTTGTTTGCGTGTAATGATTGCTGCAATCTAAACGATTCACCTGATGTGGCCATCATTTGCTAAAACCGAAACAAAATAATGAAAATATTATATTTAACAGACGAGGCCCTCGGCCTTGGTGTAGTTGCTAGCGTGCCTACCTTCTATACCGAACGTCGCGGGTTCGGACCCCAGGATTTAATAATAATAATAATATTTTCTCCCTATTATTTTTTTTCTTTTAATAGTCTTATGTATAGTAAAAGTTAAAATTAAAATATTTCTCATTGTGCTCTATTTTGTCGATTTTTTTTTATATAAAGCCCTGAATATTTCAATAGGTGATGGGTCCATTTTATCTAATTTATATCTTTAATTAATATCAAATATTTAAAATATAAATTTAAAAATTTTTAATTTAATATGAAGATTTGTATAGTTCCATTGAATTTAATAGCATGGAGCCGAAAAACAACGAATTCGCCCGAGCCCAGATCGAGCCTACCTTGACTATTCAAAATACCTTGAAAAACACATGAGGTTGTGTTTATATGTGGGGTTTCACTGGGTTATGTGAGTAAAAACAAAGAATGTATATTAAATTATACTCGATATATTTCGGGATATTATCCCATCTTCGGTAGTTACAAACGACTGAAATGTATCGAGTATAATATACATTCTTTGTTTTTACTTACATAACCTAGTGAAACCTCACATATAAACACAACCTCAGTTTAAAATGTTCCCCCTAAAACCTACACCGCAATCTCTAAACTCAATGAAAAATACATGTTTAAAAATTCATAAATCATTTATTTTTTAGATGCTCTTTAAAATGTATATTCTCATTTTGCACTCAATATTGTTTGAAGACCACTTTACTCTTCTACTTCATAGAAGAGATGTCAACAAAATATAGATATTTTCCTTATACCTCTTGATATACTCTCTGTAATCAAAACCTGGCATAAGAAATATCTGGTAGAAGGTCACATCGAATGTAAATATACGAGAAAGTTGTGTGTTGTGCTGTCACACCAGATTTTTTCTTTTATTTAAAGGCCGGTTGCAACTTGCAACTTGCAAGCTGTCGCTGTTGATGGACATTATTAACCTTGTGTGCAGCAGCATGGAAATCCCGACAGATGTCAATTAGACACACATAGCAAATCACCTGCTTATTGCGTGTGGGAATTAATTCCATTTCCTAATTAAAGATCGATCTCTAAACAACCAGGTGAGGTGAGGTGATATACTACTTTACGATTTTATTGATTATCAAAAAATTATTATAAGATTTTAAGACCATAATCTCTGATTATTTGTACTTTTTTTTTTTTAAATCAAACTCTGCTGGATTTATGAAATGAAGAAATTTAGAAATATAATTTTTACTTACTCTTACCTCCATATATGTTAATATATAGAGAAAGTATTGCATTCATGTCAAAAATTCGATGTCAAGAGTATACACGTTTTGAGGTCCCCTGAATCCAAAAAAGTGGATTTCGCAACGTGGTCTGTCTGTCTGTGTGTATCAATTTAAAGCATGGAGGAATTGAGCTAGGAGGTTGAAATTTTATATTTTAGTTAGGCACCTCCCTGAGGTGGAAATAAGCTTTTTATCAAAATCAGCCAAAAAGTACTAGTACTTTACTGAAGGTAAAAGAAAGTTGTGTAATGTGCCACCAGTCATACCAGATTTTTTCATTTTCCAAATAAACCCGCTACAAGGTGACTAGAGAATATCGATCTTATTGTGCTTGTAAAAAAAAAAAAAAAGTTCCACTATCTTTATTTATGAATTATTTATAGAAAAAAGAAAAAATTGATAACGTGCTTTCTTAAGAGAGAGAGGGAAAAAAGTAAAACTCTCAATTCCGTGTCAATATTTAAATTCTAGTGAAAGAAAGGAGAAAGAATGAATGCTAGGGCCTTTAAGGGAGGTGATTAGCTGAGAGAATAAAGCAGTTTTGGGTTGAAGAGAACTGAGGTTCAAATTCACATGAGAGAGGAAATGGGAATCCACCTCAGTAATTAAAGAAATCACAACTTGATAGAAGAGAGAAAGGGATATGGAAATTGGTTTAGAATTTCAACCACGAAACGACTGAGACTCTTCTTTGGAGAGTCCGAAGTATCGTGGAGACCAACTTCTTAAATATTGAAACTATTTACAGATAAAAATCTGGTGTGACTGGCGCACAGCACACAACTTTCTCTTACCTTCGGTAATCGAAAGTTGTGTTCTGTGCTTGTCACACCAGATTTTTTGTGTCGACATGTATTTAGTTTCCGACAGTACGGTACATTCGATTTTCAAGATGTAAAATTTATAAGTATGGGAAAATATTTATATTTTGTTACCATGGCAACCATTTCTCCTATCTTTTCTATGGAGTACAAGAGTAAAGTGGTCTTCAGAAGATTTCAATCACAAAATGAGAATATACATTTTATAGAGAATCTAAAAAATAATTGATTTTTGAATTTAAAAAAAAATCGTTGGAGCAAATTTAGAGAAAATCGAAAAAACTGAAAAAGTACATCAGTAAAGTACTAGTACTCTTTGGCCAATTTTGTTCAAAAGCTTCGTGTCACGTCCCATGGGGGTGCCTAACTTAAATATAAAATTTCAACCTTCTAGCTCTTTTCGTTCTTGAGATATTTTGTTCACAGACACACAGACAGACAGACAGACAGACAGACAGACACACAGACAGACCATGTCGCGAAAACCACTTTTTGGATTCAGGGGACCTCAAAACGTGTATATCCATCAAAATCTCGACATCGAATTTTTGACATGAATCCAATACTTTCTCTCTCTATATATATTAACATATATATAGAGGTAAGAGAAAGTAAAAAGAAACCTGGAAACTTTTTATTCAATTTACTTTTACAAAACTCCTCTGGTCTACCAAATATATGAATTTTAATTATTTTGATTTACACAACTTGAAGATGTAGACTTTATGACCGAAACTTTGTTTTCAGCTCAACCAATTTAACATTTTTCTTCTTGCTTTTTTTTAATCTCTCTTTTTTGACCTTTGATTTCAGATCTTGGTATTTTTCACCGATTTTCACTGTTCCTATTTTAAAAAAGCTTTGCATGGGCTCGGACCAATAGACCTACATTTTTACACCATCCACAAAATCGTAAAATCTTTTAATATCAATTATGTAAATTTCTCTAAATGCTTAATTCTCCATGGCAATATCAATCTAGGAATGGTTCATGCCCTAGGTGCCTGGAACTGGAGGGGATTATATTCCCATTGCCCCAATAGAGTCGCTCGACTTGGTTGAATTTTTGCGCCAAGCCGGGTTCGAACTCGAGTACAATTTTACCTCGAATTACTAAGCCCCAGCTTATCTGATAAGTAGGGCTCGGATTTCGCCCTATTTGCCTTTTTTTAATTTATGGCTTAAAATTTAGGCCAATATGTTATGTATACGTTTCATGAAATTCTGAATAAAAGAAGAGGCATTTGTTAGTGCCTATAATGCCTATTTTGGCCGATTCTGGGTTTAAGTACCTATTTCATCTATAAATGCCTTTTTTAGTGCCTATTTTAAGTTCAAATAGCCAATTTCAATTTTTTACGAGCTATACATAGCCTAAATTTAAAATTTTTTTGAATTATCAAGAAAATATTTCAATGAGGGGGGGTAAAGGGGGTAATTACCCCCCCCCTCCCGAGATTTGAAAAAAAAAATGTATTTTTAATATAAAATTTTAAATAGTACTTAAAAATTTGATTTGTATTTGTATTCTGGCAAACAAGTACAGAATTACCGAAATTAAGAAAAAATTGTGTGCTCTGCGACCAGTCACACCAGATTACCAAAAATAAGACATCAATTTTGTAATTTTTTTAATATTATTTCTTAAATAATACCTTTTAAGTGCCTATTTTTACAATAAATGCCTTTTTAAGTGCCTATTTTAATAATTATTAGTGCTTAGTTGCCTGCCTATTTTAAAGATTTTTAGTGCCTATAAATCCGAGCCCTACTGATAAGCAAGTTCGCAAACACACAAAATAACGAAATTTGAGCATTGGGACCTTGGAGTAGTTGGTAGCGTGCTGGCCTTCTATACCAAAAGGTCGCAGGCTCGGATCCCAGGCAGTCCGATGATTTTATTTAATATTAATATAGAAAGTTAGCGAGATATGCTTGTGCCATGGGCGTAGCCAGGGGGAGGCAAGGGGGCCATTGCTCCCCCTGGCTTGTCCTAAAAATTAAAAAAAACAAAACAAACAAATATATATTTTTTCCATTGGGAATTTTTTTTAACGCCCAAATCTACTACATTAATTTTTTTTTATTTAAATAAATAATTAATAATCTCTGTATATATTAATTGCAAACCCCCCTCTCGCCCTAACGAGGGGTTGCCCCCCCTAACAAGATGTCTGGCTACGCCCATGGCTTGTGCTTCTAGACGCCTGGTAGAACTGCAACCTCACAAGAGGGATAAAAGGTGATTTTGGTTGCAGCCCTACCAGGCGACTAGAATTGTGACGCAGCTCCAATCTTGCTTGGTAGATGATCAGTGGCGTACCGAGGGGGGGCGGTACGCCCCAGGCCCCGAGCCGGCATAGGCCCCCATACATTTATAAAAAAAAATTTTTATGAAAATTTCTCTTTGAGAGGCCCCGGGGCCCTCAGGGCTCAAGTAAAAACGGAAAAATTTAGATAAAAAAAAAACAAAATTTAATGAAAATTTCTCTTTGAGAGGCCCCGGGGCCCTTGGGGTTCAGGGATATATGGTATTTTAAAAATATTTTTGTATATGGAGGAGAAGGATATTTAAAGATGAGCACTCCCCCCCAAAAAAAAAAAAAAAAATTCAATATCGCCCCAGGCCCCCAACTGCCTCGGTACGTCTCTGTAGATGGCGTGCAGTTTTTAAGATCTTTCACTAAGCAATGAAATTAAATGCAATTTGGTTGCCGAGAATAATTAATATACCAATATCGTTTAAAGTCTTAAATGGCCTAAAATGCCAAAAAGATGTTCACCATATCTCTCGAATTTTCATTTTAATAAATAAATAGAATTTTCAAATTAGCGATCGAGCGCTTCTTCCTCTTTTGCTTGTGTGCAGAGAGTTGGAAATCTTTTATTTATAAATGCATTAAATAACTTTTAATTTATCTATTATCCTCTCCTTTTCATGCGAGTCATTAGCTAGTTAACAAAGTAATTGATTTTCAAAGTTATTTAATGTTTCAATCCCGGTTCAAGGTTAAATATACAAAGCAAAGGAAATAAATTGAAGATGAGTTCTCATGTCGGTCAATCGAGACCCGGATATCCATATTTTTGATTGGATTTATGCATGCGAATTTCATATTCTCTTTGTATTCTCTCGATTTTATCTTGTAGCCATTGATATCCAGAAATGATGGAGCTGGCTTAGAAATCCACTCATTTTATTATAATACAAATATCTCTTACAAGTTGAGAAAGGCGCGGCTTCGCCGCGCCCATCTCCAACTTGGCCCTGGCGGGCGGCGTCTCGGTACGTGATCAGTAGTTTTTCTCTTAATTTTAAAGCCCATATTATTTTTGCCTAAATGAAAATACAATGAATCAAGTTTAAAATTTGAGTATTCGCCCTGCCCGGCCTCTGGGTTTTGAAGGCCATGAGAAAATTACGGGCAAGAAGCAAGCCTAAATTTCCCTTTAATAAACTGATTCGAGCCAACGGGCATGCAAATGAAATCAGGCGGACAGGGACCTATTAAAAAAAATCAAGAATTTTAAAATAAAAATTTCGGGGGGGGGGGGCAAATATTTAAACTTTTAAATCCCTTGATAGATATTCATTCAAGAATTTTAAATCCAAAAAAGCATGTTAATATTTGAAGAAATAGAAGAATTAAAATTTTGGGGGGGGGGGGGAAATTACACAAAAAATATTTAAACTTTTAAATCCCTTGATAGATATTCATTCAAAAATTTTAAATCCAAAAAAGCATGTTTATATTTGAAGATATAGAAGAATTAAAAAATTTTGGGGGGGGGGGCTGCCGAATTTAAAAAAACTCTGAAACAACGAATTTAGATTCTTATCAAGGGAAGGGTTTAGGGAAGAAACCAAATTGATATCTCTCCTGGTTAAAAAAAAATTTGAATTTGCCTCTCCGGCTCCGCCCTCTCTGTATTTCGCCAATCAGCGCTATCCCTGAGGCCTGATTGGTTGTTTCACACATCGGACACGCTTTTAAGGCAATTATAATATAGTATGATGATAGTAAGAAAGTATTGCAATACAAAAAAAAAAATACACTCCGCGTCAAATGTTCTAATCTACTTTAATGATAGGGGTCGTCCACATATTACGTAAGCTTCTTTTAACGATTTTCTAGTCCCCCTGTCACAGTTAGTCACATACAAACAACCCCCCTACAAATACAACATAGAACTACCCGGGGGGGGGGCGAATAAAATTTTTTATACAAAATTCATATAATTTTACCTTTTTTTTTAGTAAATTTTGCCTCGTGACTCAAATATTCAGTCCATTTTTCCCTGTTGTGAAAATCATTCGACTTTTTTTTTAATTTTATAAATTCAACTTTGAATTGTTATGTCACACTTAGAGATACCCCCGAGTCTCAATTTTCTGTCACAATTATTAAAGTTTGTCCGAAGACCCCATACTCTAATTTAAGAAACATTTAATATGAAATATTCTACACATTTCTAAGTAAAGACACAAATACAAATAATTTTAATCAATTTAATACAATTTAAATAAAATAAAGAAAAATCTGGTGTGACTGGCGCACAGCACACAACTTTCTCTTACCTTCGGTAATCGAAAGTTGTGTACTGTGCTTGTCACACCAGATTTTTTGTGTCGACATATATTTAGTTCCCGACAGTACGGAACATATGAATTCAGATGTAAAATTTATAAGCATGGGAAAATATTTATATTTTGTTACCATGGCAACCATTTCTCCTATCTTCCCTATGAAATACAAGAGTAAAGTGGTCTTCAGAAGATTTCAATCACAAAATGAGAATATACATTTTAAAGAACATCTAAAAAATAATTGATTTTTGAATTTAAAAAAAAATCGTTGGAGCAAATTTTGAGAAAATCGAAAAAAACTGAAAAAGTACATCAGTAAAGTACTAGTACTCTTTGGCCGATTTTGATTAAAAGCTTATTTTTCCGGTCCCGGGAGGTGTTTAACTTAAATATAAAATTTCAACCTCGTAGCTCAATTCCTTCATCCTTAAAATTGAACACACACCCACCCACCCACCCACACACAGACAGACCATGTCGCGAAAACCACTTTTTTGGATTCAGGGGACCTCAAAACGTGAAGATCCATCAAAATCTCGACATCGAATTTTTGACATGAATCCAATACTTTCTCTCTATATATATATTACATATATACATAGGTAAGAGAAAGTAAAAAATCTGGTGTGACTGGCGCACAGCACACAACTTTCTCTTACCTTCGGTAATCGAAAGTTGTGTTCTGTGCTTGTCACACCAGATTTTTTGTGTCGACATATATTTAGTTCCCGACAGTACGGAACATTTGAATTCAGATGTAAAATTTATAAGTGTGGGAAAATATTTATATTTTGTTACCATGGCAACCATTTTTCCTATCTTCCCTATGAAATACAAGAGTAAAGTGGTCTTCAGAAGATTTCAATTGTAAAATGAGAATATACATTTTAAAGAGCATCTAAAAAATAATTGATTTTTGAATTTTAAAAAAAATCGTTGGAGCAAATTTTGAGAAAATCGAAAAAAACTGAAAAAGTACATCAGTAAAGTACTAGTACTCTTTGGCCGATTTTGATTAAAAGCTTATTTTTCCGGTCCCGGGGGGTGTTTAACTTAAATATAAAATTTCAACCTCATAGCTCAATTCCTTCATGCTTAAAAGTGAACACACACCCACACACCCACACACACACCCACCCACACACACACACACACAGACAGACAGACCATGTCGCGAAAACCACTTTTTTGGATTCAGGGGACCTCAAAACGTGAAGATCCATCAAAATCTCGACATCGAATTTTTGACATGAATCCAATACTTTCTCTCTATATATATATTACATATATACATAGGTAAGAGAAAGTAAAATGTGTTGATTTTCAATTTGAGGGTCAAATCAACATAATCTCGATATGTTTTGTTGGGTATTAATTCAAAATTTTGTTTTTAGAAGAATTTTCGATAAAATAGACAGATACAAACTGAAATGGAAAGATTTTTTTTATTTAAATTTCCCTTTTTGACTGCAAAGGCCATGGCAAAAATCGTGTATGACTCTAGTAAGAGTATTAGTTAAATGGGAGTGAAAAGAATGCGGAGTTTCATAATGGGTGAGAGATCGAATTAGGTAAAGAAATTACGCTTCAACAATCATTTAGAAGTAAAGCAAGTTTGTCTTTGATACTAGACCTAGTCCATATTCCCAGGGCGTGTGCTCTTTTTTTTAACACTCACACTCACTCACATATTCACACAGTCTTTTCGGCAACTCAGGCCACATAAGAATTTTACGATATCCGTCTATTGAAGGTCCAGGCATTCTTATTAAAACCAATTTGGTATCCAAATGGCTTAAATAAAATCATCGGACTGCCTGGGGTTCGAACCCGCGACTTTTGGTATACGAGGTTAGCACGCTAACGCCTACACCAAGCCCCGAGGACGTGTGGTTTGTTTAAAAAGAGCGAGGGAAATTTTGTAACTTTTTGCTTTAGAATACTCTCTTTGGCTCTCACTCACACAGATACATCTTCACATATATATCATGTTTTTCTACTTGTTGTTGCAGGATGAAAACGGCCTCAGACCTCCGTGTCCTTTGCACGTTCGTCAGTACCAGTACAGGCTGAGGAGCCGGCACAGCTGACACCTGCAACCTCTGCTCGTCGGTCTATCTCCTGAAATCCTTCATTTCGTGAGTAATACTTGATATTTCTTACAAATCTAATTCATTTTTTAATGAATAAACCTTTGACAAATTCAAAGAGTTAATTATTCAAAACATGACGAAATCATTTCATTTCATTATTACGTTTTATTAGTGTCCACCCTCCAGCCCAGTGGAGATGGGAGTGGGGTTTTTGGTGCCAAAAATTAAAGAAGATATTTTAATAAAAGTTTTATTATATAGCAAAAAAAACACAAAATAATAGAGTAAAGATTGTTACAGCATCTCTAGGGTGGTGGGTCCGCTGGTCACCGTCGTCGTATCTTCTCCTGCCAGTGCAGATTTTCTCTCTTGAGTATACAGTGACGGTTCTTGGTTTAATTATCCGCCTTAAAGCGTTAAACTTCTTGATCGGGCCCAAACGCACCCTATCACACTGCTGACTCGCACTCAACTAACTCTCCTTCGCTCAGCGCTCTCCAGCGCCCGTGCGGGGAGGCACTTGCCCCTCCACTCTCACGCCCAATGGCTTAATCTTATCATGAAAATTAAAAATTAAAAATGAATAAAAATATTAAACAAAACTAAGGAGCTATTTATTTATTCCCTTACAAATCTCTTCTCCTCCCCCTCTTATTTCGATCAAACCTAACTAGCGCACTCCTTCAAGTCCTGGACGTGCCAACTACCTAAACCCCTACCATCCAGATCTTCTAATTCGAAGGTGGTGGGCCCTATCATTCTCCTGACCTTACACTTTACGAATTTAGGTGCTAGTTTTGAGGTGAAGTACGCGCCAGCGTCGGAAAGTTGATAGTTACGTTTCCATACGTAATCCCCAGGTTTTATTAGTATTGCCGGTCTTCGCCGTAGATTGTACGTCCTAGCGCTGGATTCGTAGGCGCGTTGGATCTTATCCGCGACATCATACCATATTAAAGGTAAGTTGCCTAATTTTTCCGCGTGTTTATCTAGGGAAGTACAGCGACGAATGTCCTGAGTGTCGATATTGGGCTTATCCTTGCCTGATATCGTTACTTCGCGGCCAAAATTTAAAAAATTGGGGCTGTAACCCGTGGTCTCGTGTATCGCGGACCGCAAGGCATATCCAATTTGAGAAATGTTTCTATCCCAGTGCCGTTGATCTTCTCGAATGTAGGAGCGGATGGCTGTCTTTATAACCCTATTTACCCTTTCCGTGGCATTAGCTTGGGGGTGATAATTAGGGGTATACAGCGGTCTTGTCTGGTAGTCGGACAACATCTTCCTAAATTCCACGCTACGAAATTGTGAGCCATTGTCACAGATGACGTAACGGGGAGCTCCGAAGATACAAAAAACGTCATTTATTATCAACGAACATATGTTTTTACTGTTGGCCGTCTTTAACGGAAATATCATTGAAAATTTCGTAAAATAATCAGAGACAACCAAAATCCAACGATTGCGGTTTGTTGTCATCGGCAATGGGCCCATTATATCTATTGAGATTAACTGCCATGGCTCTGTCACCATTCTTTGGTTCTGCATCAGTCCCATGGGCAGTCTCTGTTCTGGTTTTTGGGAGGCGCATACTTCGCAACTCTTTACATACCGACAAATATCGGCGGCCATACCCGGCCAGTAAAACTGACTGGCTACTCTCTTAAAAGTTTTAAAACGCCCTAAGTGAGCAGCAGTAGGTTGATCGTGATATTCTCTAATGACTTCGATTCTCTTTTTCTTTGGCACTACCTGTCTCCAGACTGAATCAAAGCCACTAGAGTAATGTACTTTTCGGAACAATAGTTCGTTCTCTATTTTCCAGTTTGAAAACTTCTCAGGTTCTTCTCTTACTGAAGTTAATAATTTTCCGTACCAAGTGTCCAAATCCTCTTTTACCAACTCTAAGACGGAGAGAGATTCGGGGGCTCGTGAGAGTGCATCAGCTGGGATGTTGGATTTTCCAGGTCGATGTTCAATACTAAAATCATACCCTTGTAATTTTAAGGCCCATCTGGCTAATCTTCCCATTGGGTCTTTAAGGTTTTGAAGCCAGGTAAGTGCCGAATGATCTGTGAGAATTTTAAAATGCGAGCCCTCGAGATAAGGTCTAAATTTGCTAACTGCCCATACCACAGCTAGGCACTCCAACTCGGTCGTAGAATACTTCTGCTCGGTCTTGGTGAGAGTCCTGCTGGCGTATGCGATAACATTTTCTCTGCCGTCAGGGTCTAGTTGTGACAGTATTGCGCCCAAACCTACTGTGGATGCATCAGTCTGTAGGACGAAAGGCTTGGTAAAGTCTGGGCAATTTAGTAACGGTGCATCGGCCAGATCTTTCTTTATTTCATCAAACGCCTTGGACTGATTTTCGGTCCATACAAATTTATTATTCTTTTTAAGCAGGGAAGATATAGGGACGATTTTTGTCGAAAAATGCGGCACAAAGCGTCTATACCAGCTTGCTAATCCTATAAATCTTCTTACTTGCTTAATTGTTTTCGGCTGGGGAAAATTCATTATTGCCTCTACCTTTTCAGGATCAACGTGCAATCCGAGTTTATCAACAATATAACCTAGGTACTTCAACTCACTTTTGCAGAAGTGACATTTTTCCCTGTTCAGCGTCAAGCCTGCTTTATAAAGTCTTGAAAATACCTTGGTAAGTACATCTAGATGGTGCTCAAAGGTTGAAGTGGCGATAATAATATCATCCAAATACACAAACGCGAAAGGCTCCAGATCCGGACCTAAAACCTTGTCGATTAATCTTTGCCATGTCGCCGGCGCATTATGAAGGCCGAAAGGCATTCGTTTAAAATGAAAGAGCCCTCTTCCTGGGACTGTGAAGGCAGTTTTCTCACGGCTCTTCTCCTCGATTAATACTTGCCAATAGGCACTCTTAATATCTAATGAAGACAGATATTTCGCATCGCGTAGCCTATCCAATATTGTCGTCACATAGGGTAGCGGGTATGCGTCTTTTTTAGTGACTTGGTTGAGTTTCCTGTAATCGACACAGAAACGCTGGCCACCTTCTTTTTCCTCACTAAAACGACGGGTGATGACCACGCACTCTTTGATGGCTCTACGATGTCCTCACGCAGCATATCATCCAACATCTGGTGCATTCTAGTTGCAACGACAGGGGATACTGGGTAGTAACGTTGTTTGATAGGAAGGTGTTCTCCCGTATCAATCCTATGCTCTACTCCTTGTGCGCATCCAATGTGGCCTTCTGTTTGGTTAAAATAGGTATGTACTGTTTTTGTCAGTTGTCTCCTTTGTTGAGAATTCAAATTTCCTAAATCCGCAATTTCTTCTATGGAGGCAGCGTTAATAAAATCATCTTTGAACATCCATGATTTTGTGGTCATGTCTGGTATTATTTCCATCTCACGCCAGAAATCAAGACCCAAGATTAATCCACTGAGTTCGGGAACTACTAAAACACTGACATGTCTTAAACGATTTTCTATTTCAAAAGGCACCTTTACTACTCCGATTACTTGCTTGAGGGAGCCATCAGCCATCCTGATCTTCTGACCTCCAGGTTTGTCTAACTTCAACCCCATGGCCTTCAGGTTCCTCCAATCGTTCCCTCCAATCACGGTAGAAGTGGCGCCTGAGTCAAGTAAGCCCAATATTGCTATTCCTAGGACTTTAACTTCTAAATAAGGCCGATTGTCAGATGGATTAAGAGATTGTAGCAAATATTTAAGTTTACCTCGCTGATAATGATCCTGTACAGTTTTTAGCCAGGATATCCAGTCGCATTTGTCAGTTTTTCGGCATACAGTATCTGAGGACGAAGGCTGCCGCTTTACTTCCTCCTCAGTCCCTCGTTTCCCGGATTGCATTTATTGCATTCTTTTGTCGGTTTTCCAGATTGACCACAGCGATGACAGAATTTCTTCTGGGCCTCCTGACAGGATTTGAATCGGTGTCCATAAGTTTGGCAATTCCAACACTTAGCATTAACTATTTTATTTTCATTATGGGAAGATTTTTTGACATCTTTCGGATGATTATATGCAAGGTCCCTCTCCATGCATTCAGGATTATCCCTAGGTGGTGGACGGTAATTATTTACACGCTCTCTGCAGCTCTCAATCTGCTTACAAAGTTTGCGCAATTGTTCTATTGTCTTGACTGACTCTAGTGCAAGGCGCTCCTGGAAGAAAGGAGTAAAGATTTTTCTGGATCTGCTTTAACATTTTCTTTTCAGATGGTAAGTTTGGGAGTCTGGAAAAATAGTTCTTCATCGTGACAATGAAGGCTCCTACTTTTTCTTCTCGTCCTTGGGTACGATTACGAATCTCTTCCCACAAACGGTCCTCGTAGTCCTCTGGTTCAAACTC